>WTSP01013932.1:0-39970 GCA_025331215.1 Actenoides lindsayi
CCCTTGGGGAAGGAGGGTGCGCTGGGGCCGCCTCCGCCCGCTGGGGCCGCCGCCGTGTGACTGGGAGCGCGCAGCCTCGAGTGGCTGCGGGGCGCCGGGCCTGAGCCGGCGGGCGTCGACACCCTGCCCCCGCGGGACGCGGCCTCCTGGGCCCGGCTCGGGCCGCCGCTCCCTCCGAGGTCCCCGCCGGCAGCGACAATGTTTTCCCTCAAGCAGCCCAAACCCACCTTCAAGTCCTACCTTCTGCCGCTGCCTCAGGTAACAGCCTTTTATATCCGCTAGCGACCTGCTCGGCTTTTCCCCTCCCGGCCTTGGCCCCGGCCCAGCTGCCGCCGCCGGGACTGCCCCTCCCGCCCTTGCTGCGACCGGCCCGGCCCGGAGTGGGGCCCGCAGGGCGCCCCTGGCTCTGCCTTGGACCTCTCCCCCGCTCGCCTCGAGGTTACCGGCCCCGCAGCACCTGCTCGTTTCTGGAGGGGCTCCCGAAGAGTCCCTACAAATCTTGCGTCGCACAGAGAAACAAAAGCTGTGCCATCGGCTCGCAGCGCAGCTCGCTGGCCTCTCGGTCTTTGAAGTCGCAGGCAAACTGAGTGAAGCGAGCATCTGCTGGTGACAAGACCGAACTTTGGCCGAGGAGCAGACCTTGTATTGAAGTAAAGCCCCGTGTCGATTACAGCCGCCCAGCGTGAGATTATTCTGGGAAGTTCTAAACAATGCTTCAGGTGTTCAGGCTCGCTCTCCCCTTTGTGCTGCCCAGATTAGCTGTGCTTGCACGGTGCAGTAAGTACTTCGAGGAGAAAACAGCTGGTGCTTGTCAGTTGAGCGGATAATTAAGCTCTCACTGCAGCTATCGTTTCACATTTAAACCTTGGCTGAGACCATAAATAAAAAAACCCGGGTCTATACAGCAGAACATTATACTGCATGTGGTATCGAGTCTGTCTGCTAGAACCACCAGGATTTTTTTGTGTGGTCTGGGTGTGCACTTGACAGAATGTACTTTTTGTTTGTTTTAGACAAGGCGGGACCTCTTCTAGCGACACATTTCACGCGTTGACTCATTTTTGCTTTTTCACAATGTCTCGGGAAAAGTGAAATGTTGATGCAACGTAATTCTGGGTATCCCTAGTCCTGGGAAATTTATTACTGACAGCCTAAGAAATGTAGTTATTAAGGCTGTTTCACTGAAGTCTCTGGTCTTTTTACAGAAATATTTCGTTTTAAGCTTTGGAATTAAAGTGCACGTAGGGCGTGTGTATATTCTAGGCCTTGTTTTTTTTGGAAACTTGAAAAAACCATGCACGATAAAAGTTGGTGGAAGACTTTTGTGCAAACTTGAGTGTCTGAATCTGTGTAAATCTTGTCGTAGGACTTATTTATGAAATATCGAGCCAGTGTTTTTTTTGTTTGTTCTTTGACATGTTATAGCCCAGCTTACATAATTGGCTAGACACTAGCACTTGAACTTCGTACCAGAATAATACAATATTTAAATGTGCACGAAGAGGTGAAGATCTTTACAGTGTCAAACGGGTGCTATGGTTGGATCCTAGCTCTTTGAGATCACCTTTTTCAGTTAAAAGAACTTTCTCGTTTGCCCCAACAGATCACATTTGTGTCTGACTGGGAAGTTCTGATTCTTCAGTAAATTCTTTTACCTTTTTTCCTCAGGTTGAAGACCCTATAGCATCAGAACCAAGGATTAAAAAACTGGAACCAGTACTTTTGCCAGGTAGGCATAAATCAGGACTTCAGCCAGTACTTCAGCATGGATAGATTTAACCCTTTCGTTTATTGTAACAGGATTCGTAAGATATAAACACTCCTATTTTACTGGGATTGTTGATACTGCTATATTTTAATTAACTAAATATAACTTCTGAGGAGGAAAATGTAATTGTATTGGTGTCTGTAGAAAATTGTTCAAACTTGCCTGAAGGACTGAATAAACGCGTGGGCAATTTTGCCCCTGTGGTGTTGAGTAATGTCTTGATTTTAGTGTGAACATTTGAAATGAAACCATCCTAGGTGTTGTAACACTTACGACACCTTTTGGAAGCCTACTAGTAATTATATTTTTGTCAGGTAGTCAGACCTGTGTGCAGAACCCACTACCATAGCATCCACTGCAGTCTTTATTTTAAAGGAAAATATTAACAGAATTTGGAATAGGTAGGTGTGATTGACTTCTATATTGGAAAACTTCCACTGCCCTCTTTATTTATTTACTCTTTATTTATTTACTCTTATTGAATATGCAGCTGTTATGTAATTTTGAAATTTGTAACTGTTTTTAAACCTGTGCAGAGTGATCTTTTCAGTGTGTGGATGAGAAAAGCAGTATTTTCATTATTGTTCTTAATGACCTATTTTTGAAAATGTAGGATATTCATTACTTCCTTATTTTAAATAAGAAGTAAATCTTTGGTAAATGACATTTTGATCAATGAGGATCTCTGAAAGCCTTTTCCAGATACCAAAGGAACAAATTCTCAAGATTACTTTCGTTGCAAACCGTATGTTACAGTAATAAATTTGGCTTGCTGTTTCTAAGTGTAATTTTGAGTTTAAAACAACGGTATACCATATTTTTCTTAGCATTCCTGTTAACAAATATGAATTTACACACATACTAATGTAGGAAGCTATTGCTATCATGTCATCTAAGTTGACAAAACAGGTTCGTTTTTGAAGTGATCTTAAAAAAATTATTTTTATCACTGCTCTACATGGGACTATTGTTAATTAAGCAGTACTAATTGATACGTGATATAGTCCAGTGAAGTACCTCAAGCTTAAGGAGCTGAAATATAGTGGAAAGAGGGTCAACTGACAAAGTAAATAGCAGCAGCCCGACACTCTTCATGAAACAAAATCATACAGATTTTGCTTGAGGCGTAAATACCTTAGAAGACATTGCTAAGATTGTTTGGTATTTGAAATACAGTTACATTTTTATGCTTGCAAAACTGCTTACCACTTGGCATCTCATTGGTTATGTTGCAGTTGATACTCATCCAAGGTCTTTGACTCACAAGGAAGTGACTGCGTGTGTTCCTTCTCTGAGGCATTCCAGAGCAAACGCAAGGCAGCGCGAGGCTGCTTTGCTCAGAAGGCAGCACATCTTGCCTTTGCCGTGGAACACGTGCATCAGCACTTAGAGAAAACAGCTTCTGTGCAGTGACTTTTTTTTTTTTTTTTTTTTTTTTGCAGCGTGGGTCATTCTTGATTTGTGAAACTCTGAAGTACGCTTAAAACGGTGCTGACTGGGTTTGCTGGTCTCAGCTAGCTTACGTTGATCCCGCGTTTGCATCGTTTCCCTTGCCTGCGCTGTCGCTGAAATCAGCACTTGGTAGCTTTTGGGACGTTTGCAGTAAGCTGCCCCATAAAACTGTGGAAACCAATGGAAAGAGTACGACTCGCCCCAGAATTAACGTTTTCTCCCTATCATTCTAAGGTGTCATCTTTTAATTATTTAATAATAAAATTCACTGCTCTGTACAGCCACAGAGTAGCCCTGACAAAATCGTTTTTGTGAGCATCAGCCCATCTGAGAGTGGAGGGGAGTTTAGAAGTGACTTATTTTAAATGACTGAAATGAAACTCTTCCTGTTTCAAGTTAAGCACTGGCCTAAACTTTTATTTTTGTGGGTTTTTGGGTTTTTTTTTTTGTTTCTGTCATCAAATGGTGGAGTAGAGAAGTGTATAAACAAGTACAAATTGTACTGTTGGGTAGACTGGCTTTTGGATTTGTCATAACCCAAGTTTCTGGCCAAATTCCAACTCATTTAATTATATTAAAGCTGACTTGTACTCCCTTGCAAGTACATCTTGAGTATGGTGTTCCTAATATCCTATCCTTAACAGTTGCTTTTGAAGCTGCTTTTGTTCTCAGGAGCAGAGTTAAACCTGAGCAGCTGAATGTTTATTATGAGTCTTTAACTGGTGGAATTTTTAGGGAGTTCTTTTGGAATGAAATTATGTTAGCACAAGAAGTTACTGGCTTTAGTAAGCTTTAAAAAGGGCAAATAATTACGTTAAGCTATTGATTGCTGAAACACAGTCACTTTTGGGGGAGTAGCTTACTAAAAATTGAAATTCCAAACTAGTTAAGTACCCTACTGTCTAACTTGTGTTTCTGTGCAGTGGGGGTTAGGGCGGGGAATTCCAGACATGGAAATAGCATGAGTCAGGTTACAAAATGAGGAGGGTTTTATTTAAAAACGACAGAAAACTTGAAGTTTCCATCGGAATCAACTTTGAACCTGTGGAGTTTGTTTTTAAGGTTTCCTCTGGTTCCCAGAGGAATAGAGATGCATCTGTTCATCTTTCGGAACAAAAGCCTCTATTCTCAAGGAGCTGTGTGCCCTGAGGAGGGTCGTGTATTAGGCAAAGCAACAAACATCATTTAAAGCAAGTGAAAACCTTGGTTATAAGTGGCAATAATGATACTGCAGTAGGGAAAATCGGATGATTTTATAGAATTTGGTATAATTTAATTCCAAAGCACATGATGGAGGTTTAAGATGGAGTTATTTTTTTTTTTATATAACTGTTTTATAAATGTTTTCTTTTTCTTTCTGCAGTTCTGTTCTCCTAATGTTAGCTTTCTGATCAAGAGCTAGCTGAAGAGTTAGCCTGTGTAATAGTTTCCCTTTTTTTTCCTTGGTTGTTTTGTAAGCATGTCAAAGAGGAAAAACAGAGAAATAGCAGGTAGTCTGCTGGTCAGTCTGGTAAAGTGCCTTGCCTGGCTGGTAGGAATTTACTTTCAGGGGGAATGAAGTTGTTAAACTGGTAATCAGCTGTAGTCTATTTTCCACAACAATGTCTGTAGCATTTTTGAGGCATCATCTGAAGCATCTGTTAAGCACGTTCATCTGTTGATGGTGAGTAGTGATTATCAGTGCTGACAAGAACTGAATAGAATTTGTATGAAGTCAGTTTCTGATTTTTTCCAAATCATATTCACTTGTTGATTCTCATTTCCATTGTTGTGGTATGCTAGCCAAGGCTGTCTTACTCACTGAGCAGCTGATTAAGACATCATATTGCAGGGTTAGGGTGTTTTTCCCTGCGTCAAATTCCTTACTTGAAATTGGAGTGTGACTGCAAAAGTTTATTTGTTTTTATAGTGGGTGATATTAAACAAGGAAGCTTTGTAATTTCAGCTCATTTTCAGGAATCAGTGTCATACACGAGCATGAAATTATTTTCAACGTTTCAGAATGGCCAGATTAGAAAATCAGAATGGCAATTTGGAAAATAATACAACCCCCTAAAGCTTTTCTAAAGTAGATTATTTTGGGTTTAATGTCTTTTTTATTTCTCATCTGCACCATGGAGATTATTGAAAGTTTTATGCAAATAAATTATGAGAGTTTTAAATACTAGATTTGAAATCTGAAACAGCAACTTTCCATGAACTAGTTTTTCTTACTGCAAGTAGTTTAAAAAAATGAACCAAGCATTTCACTTATATTTAGAATAAATGAGGCATCACTTACAGTAAGTATATAGTAAATGCTCTTTTCTATTATAGCTTTTTTGTTTGTTTGACTCAAAGTAAATTTTCAGGCATGCTTTGGGTTCAGTTAAATGCTTGTTTTGTTTTGGGTTTTGCTTTTTTAAAGGATTGTTATGATATAAATACTACCAAGGCAGTCTCAGTGTAGGTTTGTAAGTTCCAGATACAGCCTTACGAGTGGATTTGACTGGATGGAGTCAGTTTGTTCTGCTTTCTACAAAGAGGGCATTTCTTAAAGTTTCTAACTGATAATATATTATTAAATATTTGTGAATATCTACAAAAATACTTTCCTGCTTGCCACGGATTAGCCGTAGGGCAATATGGAAATAATTCTTTAAAAGTACAAGGATGAACACGCTTTAAAACTAAGTAGTTTAATGTTTCTGCATGTGCATTGTGCAAAACAGTTCCAAGGTAGTTGGTTTCTACCCATGCTGTCCCACATACATTTAATGCCACAAGTCCCTGAAGTCTGGAAAGGGGATAAAATGTTAGTGTAGAGTCTGAATTGTCATCTCACCAAGCTGCTGGGGTTTTTATCTCCTGTTTGCTTTCAATGAAGTAAGTCTTCAGTGAACTAATTTCTAAGGAACGCGTGTTTCTGTACTGATCTATTGATTAAGCCAAACCCAAGTAATTTAACCTAGACACAGTAATATACTACAAATTCAGAACAGCACCTGTCACTTTTAGTGGTGACATAGTTATAAAATACTAGGCTGAAAACTGCAGTCCTCTCAAATTGTTAGAGATTATATTGTTTAGGCAAAGTCAGGCTTTAGGAATCCATATTTGATGTAAATAATGTAAATAATTTGACTAAAAATAATGCAAAAGAGAGAACACTCTCCCTCCATGTTGGCTTGTCTATTGTTCACGTTATAGAGCTCTGACCAAAGCATTGCTAAAACTTTTTATGGGGTTTGGTCAGAGGGTTGTTTTAATTTAGTCTAAGCATACCTACTTGTGCCAAGAGGAGCTGGTGGTTATTCCATTTTCCTCATGGCCGGTGTGTGTTCCTGTTCTTGGTGCTGACGCTTTTTTTGTGCAACCAAAGAACAAGCCAGATCAGAGAGCTAATTCAGATGAAATCCGGATACAGAAAAGGAAGAGAAATACATAGTTAGAATTATCTTCAGCTGGATCAGTTTGCTGGTGTGACTAACAAAGTCTTTCACAAACGGCTGTGCCGGCAGAAGGATCGAGGTGCAAATGGATGTTGAATATGGAACTGTTTCCATTTTAGGGATAATAGAAGTCGCTGAATTAAGTAACTCTGTAAGCAGGATCAGCTTTCCAATCTACTGCAATGGTTTGTTTTGGATCTGGTTGGCAATGAGAGCTTTGCTCGCTATGGGTGTACTCTTCTGGCCTTGGGAAATCCTGGTGGTTGCCCACTCTAGGTTCGTGTGTCCTTCACTGGGTTTCTGGGAGCTGTCATGGCACATCCCATCCTAGCTCAGAAAAGCCCTTAGCTTTTCAGATCCCTCCTCTGCTCAGTTTCTTTTGCCATGTTCACAAAGATTAGCCATGATTGGACATACAGGTTTTAATCGTGTTACTGTGCAGGAGAAAAGACTGGTAGTTCTTTGAAGACTTTTACCAAGAAGTCTTTACTTTTTTTTTTACTACTTTTTCCCTTACTGAGCACTTCTAAAATTTAGCTTACCTTTTGTCATGCTCTTTCTCTTTTTCTGTGTTAGTGCACTAGAGAAACTGTACAATGTTCATGCGTTCTGGGTTTTTGACAGAAATGCCAGGTTTTCCAGTTAAAAATGAATGCAAATACAATAGATATAAATTGATCTTCAATCCTGAATAATCACAGTATTGAGCTGCCCTTCTGGAAGAACATTTTTGTTCTTTTTCATTTCTGCATGTGTACAGAAAATTAAATGTAGTCTATTGTTTAATTACAAAAGTATTGGAAAATAGTTGGGGGGGGGGGGAGATTATTAATATCTACGTTACTGTGCAGCTTTTTTTGTCTTCACATACCATAAATCCTTCAATACATTGTAAGAGCTCATGAAAATCAGAATAGAGATAAAAGACAATTATTTCATGAGCTTACAAATACTTTTTTTCTTAAATTTGGAAGTGGCTGCGCATGCTGAACAGAAGATTCATTTAGAAGTGGATTAGAGACATTTACATCTCAATGCTTGGTGCATACTAATAAACCCATACAGTTTTGGTATTCTCTCCACAAGAGAAGAGCTAAGAAAAGGCAGCTAAATGAGTGAAGGTGTTCTAGATTTCAGTTATTTAATGGCATTTTTATTGGAAATTCTAACTTGGAAATTTACAAAAGTTCATTATTTGCCAATAATTTTGCAGCAGTTTTAGACATACCTTCCAAATCCAAGTGAACTCTTTAATATGCATTTCTGATGGTTAAATAGCTACTTGAAATTAACTTTAGCTTTTCTATTGTAGTCTTGTTAGACTTTCACAGAAAAACACCGTGTTTGTGTGGTCTGAATTGGATACAATTTCTATCAGCATTATAAAGAAGGAGCCAGGGGTTTAGTTTTGTGAGCGTATTCAGGTGCTAGGGTTTTATGGATTGAGGTAGGAATTACAGGACTGCATAATGGACTCAATGCTCTGTTGTCCTCGTGTCTGTTAGACCTCAAAAGTACACTAAACTGATTCCGATTTCTATTTAGAACTTCAGTGCTCATCAAAGGAAGTTTATACTAAGAAATGTATTCTTATGCTTCTAGTACAGTGTTGACCAAGTCCTGTTAGCCATACCTGCAAACTTCTTGAGCCTGTAGGATTTGCATGATTCATTTATGGAGTCTGACTTCAGCCACTCAGTGCCTCGAGCAAGTATCAGATTCTTAATGTGCTGGGAATATTGTATGCTAGCATTCTAACATGTGTGTACATGTATGTGCGTGCATGCTCTGTCTCTGTGTATGATGTATGTGTTTATGTGTGTGTGTATATATATACACACACAATATCACATAAATATGTTGGTTTGTAAACTGCTTGGTTGCTTCATTTAATCACGAAGCATTTTTGTGTTCAGTCAGTATTGTTAGATTTGTTGAATACTATGCGGTCTGTTCCACCTTGTCCATCAGGAAGGTTCTGCTGTATTCCTTCTGTGTTCTTAGGCAGCAGTACTGTGCTAGAAACCCTTTCGTATGGCAGGGTTTGGCAACTGCTTCAGTGAGCACCTGAAAACCTGGAAGTGGCTTGAGATCTCTCTCCTTGTTGGTGTGTTTCTTGAATTTTAAGCGAAGATAATACAATATAAAATACCAAGCATTGGTGAACAAGGATTATTTAAGCATCTCCTACTGCTACAAAGAATCCAGACCTTTTATCTAGAGAAAATAAGGACATTTTCAGTTATAAGTTCTAATGCAGTGCTAATTCTAGCAGGTTTTGTGGTGTTTCTCAGATCTATTGAGTTTACTTCTTGTTGGATTGCCCCGTTAGCCATAACAAATAGTAATAAAACTCACACACAAAGCTGAGAAGTTTTTTAGATATTTTATGTGATCTGTGTGTGTGCGGGTTATTGGATTCAGACTTCCCAGTACTAACTGACAAATTACCATCTTTCTACCTCTCTTGTCTCCAGTTCCCACGCGTGTACGCTCCGAGTTGTGTCTGGATTGTAAGTGGCTGTGCGTTACGGTGGAGTAGATAGATACCCTGAGTTCTCCTAATGCCCACAGTATGAAATGGTCAGAGTGCATGTGCTTTTGGGAGATTGAGCAGAATTTTTTTTGAAGATCCCACAGTTTCTGAGGCTCTGTGCTAGTGGAAGGTGTATTGGCTAGATGGATCCTTCAGTGTCTGGTGTTATTTTTGTGATTCATGTGTTCAGTGTAGGAATTTTTTTTTTCATTAAACATGATTAGGCTTTACGTGTAAGGGTGGCAACCTGTAATTTTTCTTCTGGTTTCCTGTCAGAGTTTAAACAAAGTGCTCTTGTCTCCTGAGATCATTCTTTGACTGTTGAAGTCACATGGAAGTGTTGACTGCTGTTCCGTGTCTGGAACAGCTTGTGACTGTTTACTGGAAAAAAGCAGCAGCTACATTGTAAAAATGTGCAATGTCATATCTCTGAATAGCTCCGTTGTTGACACTTGCATAGAAAAATCACCTACTCAACCATAAATACAAGGAGAGTTTATTATGCAAGATACTATTTATGTTGTTTAGCTACTTTCCTACATTTGAAAGAAGTTCGGAAGCTTTGTAACTTATGTTGCGCATGATAGACATCTAAATGGGGCATAAAAGCTGGATCTAGAAACAGAATCAGTTTCTAGAGGTTTTTGAAAACTACATCTATTCAATTTGCTTTGCAAACTTTCTCATACTTGACTGTAAATGTTGAAACCCTTCGGCTGAAACTGGTATGCACGAACTCTCTTGTCTGGCCATACTCTCATTCATACCTGACAGCCCTGTGTTAGACCTGTAAACTTGAGTGCGAAGGAGAAGGTAGGCAAAAAAAAAAAATCCAGAATGTATTTGGGTTGGCTGAAATAAGTGAAGTTGCACTAAAATAGGATCAGCGTTACCACGTTGTACTGTAGCCATACAGTTAGGGAGAGTGGAGGCAGGAAGTGAAAAGGACTGGCTCTGGGAAAGAGAATGATGTAGGACGCGTGATTTAAAGGGTAGTAGAATTAGATTGAAGAAGTTTGCATGGATCTCTTATGCCTCTATCATCAAAGACATGAAATAGTAGTCTGTGCTTTTAGCAAGAACGTCTCCTCGGCGATAATAAAAAATACTGCACTTGATGACATAAAAGAGAATGGTATATGGGGGGAGAAAAAAAATGCCCCTGGCAGTTTTGCTTCATTTCATGGTGCGTTTGGCTCTCTGTATCTTTGCATTAGAAATGGGGTGATCTGCTGAAGGTACTGAGGGAAGAATATAAACTATTTACAACGACTGACTTCTTGCAGTGGGGAAGCTTCGTAAGCACAGTGACCGAGAACTAGACACTGAATAGTTGAAGATTAGAGGAATTGCTTTAATACAGACTTTGGGCTTTTGCAGTTATTTCAGTAAATAGCTTATTAGAAGAAATGCTGGGCATTAAGCAGTTCCATGCCTGACTGCTAAAAGTATTGAAAAATGTTCTTCATGGTGTTTAACAGAAGTAGGGCTTGTCATTCTCGTGTACCCCATTATAAGACATGGTTTTCAGTTGCTGTGGAGTTGGCTGAACTTTATTTGGACTGAAGCTGTCAGAAGAATTTATTTTTTTTTTTCCAAAATTCAAAAGCATGTTTAACCACAGTTCAGTAATATTTGAGAAAAGAGTTTAAAGCTCCCGCACATCTGGCTGTAGAGCATTTTCACAACTCTCGCACTTCTGGCATAGATTATGCATCTATAGGACAATCACAGCTCAGTGAAATTTGTCCCTGTACATCTTCAAATGATCCCGGAATACTGAAAATAACTCTGCCAGCTCAATGTTGCCGAGTTAGTCCGATAAAATTTTGTTTATCTCAACTGAACTAGAAGCCCAGACTTGGCTGCTGCTCTTGGTGACTTCCAGGCAAGAGAGCTAGTAGGGCAGCTGAGCTCAACAGCTTAGGATGAGGAGCATGTGCAGAGTCTGGCTTTCAAGACCAGCAAAGGTGCATTTCTGCTGAAGCATTTGCAACGTTACGGACAGTTCTTTGGATGTGTGGTTACTTGGGTACAGTGATAGCTACCTGAGGAAAATACCTTCTCTAGATCAGGAGGTAGATTTGGAGATGTATTCAAAGCTGTCTCTCCACTCGTTGGGCATTCAGGTAACTGATTACTGCTGTTATAATCACCCAAAGAGCTGACTGCTTTCTTGCAAAGCATAGGCTGCTCAGAGGTGACATTTTAGGCAGCTGGGACTAAATATGCCCAAGCTATTACGAGCAAATTAGGCTATAGCAATCTTGAGTCCTTAGTCTTTTTTAAACAAAAACCTAGAGCTAGTAGAAAGTTGCACTTTTCTTGAACACGCTTCCACTCCCACACTATTTATGGTAGACAGCAACGGAAGGAGGTGGTTGATCTGATGACAGAAGCAAAAGCCCTGTACCAGGCTGCCTGAAGTAAAAATGAAGTTACTACTTAGCTTGCAGAAACCTCTGTTGTGGAACTAAAAAGCAACATTTTTGTCTAGCAGTTTACTTTTTCTTTTTAAATTGTTCTCAATCTCATTTGTCTGTATGCTTTTTTTTATTTCCTAGCTTATCCTAGATGAATTAGCTTTTTCCTACCCCCCTTCATTTGGATCTTCTGTTTTGCAAAAGGAAATGGTTGGTCTCTCTCACTTTCAAATGATGAGGAGTGTTTCATGTGTCTGTGTTTTGGTTTTCCTTTTATGAAATGACCTGAAAACCTTAGACTTTGAATACTTGTACCCAAAAGATTTATACAGGCTTCTCTTTTCCCTTCCCTTTTTTCTGTTTTAGGTGAAATTGTGGTAAATGAAGTAAATTTTGTAAGAAAATGCATCGCCACAGATACAAGTCAATATGACCTGTGGGGCAAATTGGTTTGCACTAACTTCAAGATTTCCTTTATTACAGATGACCCGATGCCACTACAGGTTTGTTGTTATTCACATTGCTACATCGTGACAACAAATGTGATAGATAAAATGGATTTAATTAAAATACAGTGGATCTGTCTCACATCTGATATAAATGATACCTTTGAAAACCAAGCAGGCTAAATGATGAAGTACCACTGTTCTCTTTGGAATGTGTTGCTATTCTCCCATCACTGAAAATATCAGAACAGAGCAAGTTTGGCATGGAAGTACAGCCAGCTCTGTTAGCTGTTTATGGAGGCTTCATTGGGAAGGGGTTTTACAAAAGGCAAAGCATGAGTTTTATAAAAACATGTTCCTTCTTGAAGAAGGTAACTGCACATGTTCCTTTGACTAGGCAAGCGTCGGATCAGCAAAGCCTTTAATGCACCCAAGCTTTATTGGCATTGCTGAGGGAGGACAAAGTAACCATGAAACGAGTTTTCATTGTAGATGAAGCAACAAGAAGGGGTGGGAAAGAAACCAAACCTTTGTCAAAGCAGAGCACGTGATGTTCAAAACCTTCATCAGTTTTTGAACAGCACAGCATACAGTACTCTGTTTGGAAATCCAAGTTGTGAGCTGTATGTTATTTCTAGTAGAGTTCTCACTTTCATTTTGAGCTTTGAAAATAAACACTCCAGTAACTAGGTGTGTGTAGAGAGCTGAAAGCAGATAGATGATTATTCAGTAATGGTTAGTAAGCTTGACCAGAGCTACTTCAAAAAAACCATTTTTAGCACAGAGTAGTTGTCAGAACATTTCTGAAAGCTGAATTAAATTTTTTTTTTCCTATGGTAACAGTAATAGTTGGAGATTTTTTTTTTTTAAATCATCATGTTAAAAAATATAATTTACACTTCAGATTGTATTGAATTTCTACCAGCAATTTTTAAGGCTAGTAAATTCAGTGTAGGTACTGGGGTTATTTTGCATACTCTATGGGGGTTTCTAAAGGTTTTGTTGCTCATTCACCAGCACAAGAGAGCTGTTTCCATCACCTCTCATTGCCTGTGAATAGGCAAGGGTGGTACATGTGGGAAAAGTCTGGGCACGGCTGGGTTTTTTTACCATAGTTTCTTCAAAGTTGTGCTGTACATCTGTTTGCAAACAGCAGAACTGCAATTAACGGCTTTGAGTTCGTGTCTTTCAGAAATTCCATTATAAAAACCTCCTCCTTGGTGAACACGATGTCCCACTAACATGCATTGAGCAGATTGTCACAGGTATGTCAAAAAGAGTTGAGTAAATTTACTCAGTTCAACACTAACTTAGGATGTTGTGCAGATGCTTAAGGTTTTATGTCGTTAATCTTCCCAGATTTGAAGAATTTTTGGTTTATTTCAAAATTACAATGAAAGCCTTAAAATTGAGGAGTAAAACTTGAGGTGCCAGGAGAGTATTTGGTGACTATGTTGGTTTTAAATGTAACTACAATAACTGAACCAACAGGTGTTCTAGCACAGACAGCTGTTACAGCAGTACAAAATTGTAGCAGCGATTTTATATTCAAGCATCTGAGTCTCTTCCATCTAAATACACTAGAATGCAAAAAGCACATCACTGACACAATTGGCACATGGCTGGGATGTCCAGCAACATAAACACTCAAGTTTTCAGTCTTAGTCTAATTCTTAGAAAGTTAGTAGCTTATGGTCCTCAAAAATCTACAAAGGATGATACGTAACCTAATATGAAGAAATAACTTCTAAAATATTTACCTTGAAGAATTTCTGGTGGATTTTAGGCTAAACTGATTGTTAAGAATGTTTTTCCTCTTGTAATTGAATAATTTCTTATAACTGATAAATAACAATCAAGATTTGAAACATTTTCACAGCTTAACTTTCTCTGAAAAGGAGATGCATAGGCCAAGAGACACAGCCTGCCTATGCAGGTCTGGACTAGCTGCACTTCCATGCTTGAGTTTTATGGAAGAAATAAGGAGTTAGTCTTAATTCCAGCACTGTTTTTATACATCAATGTAATAAATATATAGATGAATCAGCATAGTTACTGTGCATCAGAAGGGCATTGCAGCATACACAATTAACTGGGCACAAAACCAGCTCTTTGGAATACTGCATGTTACTTTCTTGTTTATGAAGTTGTTGATGGACAAAAATAATCTGGGCATACGGGAAACAGTAATTCAGCCACCTGAAAAGGATTGATCAATAGGGGGACCTATAGATTTTGTACCTCATTTGGACAGTTGAAATACACTATTAAATGAAAAACTGCTGGTAGCAGCATTACTGTATGTGTTTGAGCCAGTCTTGTGTTGCATACTTAGAAAAAACACAGTCCAGTAACTTTTGGCTTTTCTTTACAGTTAATGACACCAAGAGGAAGCAGAAGGTCCTTGGTCCCAACCAAAAGCTTAAATTTAATCCAACTGAATTAATAATTTATTGCAAAGACTTCCGCATCGTCAGATTTCGTTTTGATGAAGCGGGTCCTGAAAGTGCAAAAAAGGTACTACATCTTCTGGTGAAATCTTGCCTTGCAGTCATGACAGCTGTGCTAGCAAGAACGCTTTGTCTTGTGTTTGGATAGAGAAGTGTTGGGGGAAGAATTGCACATTAATCACCTTCTCCTGCAGGAGAATAGTTAGATTGTCAGAGTCAAAATTATGAGGTAAATTAGCATGGCGTATTAACTGGTTCTCATAAGATAAACCTGCATTTCTTGTCATGCCTGTTGTACTTTTACTAATTTATTAAGCACATTTTTTTTAAAGACTGGAATCAGAACACTGCATTGCAGCTGTACAACAGACGTTTACATTGTTCTGGGAAATGTTTGAAACTTTGATAGGTTTTCTGAAAGTCATAAGCTCTATTTACTCGTAGGTAAAGTGTACTGTTTTATATGCACTCCTTGTTTGCTTCGCACAGCAGGTTCTCCAGTGAGCTCTTGGAGTGACCAGTTTGTCTAATCTGCATGAAACTATGTGCTCTTTCTCAACATTTTCTTGTAAAAGACTTGGATGCCTCTTGACAAGAGGAATTACCTCTTCTGTACAGTCCTAGAAATTTCATTCCTTCCCCAGTTTTTACACTTGTCTTAAGTCTCAACAAAATTCTACGATGTTATTTAACCTGGAAAGGTCCAGCTAAGCTTCTCCTCATCAGAAGTGGTTAGTCTGCTAACAACATAAGCTCAGCAGCCTCCTTGTTCTGGATCGGTGCCCTAGGTTGAGTTACAGCTCCTCTGACCTCCATGGCACCACTTCGTGGCCAGGCTTGGCACAGCAGGCATTTCGTAAGGAATGACCCAATTTGCTCAGAGCTTAAGAATTCCCCTTCTCAGTAGGATAAAGTTTGAGATTAACCCTGTAAGTCATAAGAACCATCTGCCCAGCCATAAGTCTGTTTGCAGTTACCAAGTGAGGAGTAACTGCTGAACCAGGTAATGACTTCTTCACCTTTTACCCTCTCACAGAGATCCATGGGCAGAAGCCCAGTAATAAAGCAGTCTGTTCTTTCCTTGCTGTTTTTCTGGGTTCCTTCCTGCCTGCTGGCTTTGCTGTTTGTAACTTCTCCTGTTTGGCAAGCTTTCAGCAGGCAATTCCCCTTTCGCAGTTTCTGTGCCACCTCGGTGGAGCAGCTTGTCTACTGCACTATCTTGATAGCAACTGTTTCTAATTGGCTGCCACAGCTAAGCCGAGTGATTAGTCCGGAGGAGGAGGGAGGAACTGAGCATAAACAGCATCTCATTAACACCCTTTGTGCTGCATTTACTCATGCAGGAGCAAACAGGGAAACCTTTTTATGAGGGTGATTGCTTTGTACGCTTGCAGTTACATGGGCTAACGTGATCTCTTTTGAGAGGAAGAACAGCTAGTTCTAGAGATCCAGAAGGGTCTAAGTCTGCATCATTATAAAGATAGTAGGGGTGGCAACCAAAAGTGTAACAGTTGCCATTTTCAGCTCTCCTAGGTTGCTTTGCTCCCTAGGTGAATGGAAGAAAACTTGTACAAATCGTAGCATCAGCTGTGTGGCTACTATTGCAGTTTTGGTTCATCAAGGAAGTTACTGCAAGTTTTTGTGGGTATATCACAGAACCACATTTTTACTGAAGGGAGATAAGGTTCTGTTAACCTAACCTGCTGTTTCCATAACAGCATTATTCTGTTAGAATACAAATGTTTAAAATCACGATGTCCTTAGATTGGGTTTATTCTGTTGGGCTTTTGCTTAAATTATTTTGGGATGCTGGTGAACACAGCTAGAAAGGTCTTGCACGACATGTTGAATGGAGGTATTTTGTTCTTTCTGGCATTTAAATGGCATGCTAGAACCACACTCTTTAAAGATTTTATCTGGTTTCCGTTCCTGCCCTTCAAGCAGCACATATTAGCAAGGTTGGCCTGCTGTTTAAAACCAAAAGAAGGTGGTCAGGCCTCCTTATAGTTCTGAAGGGCCTCTTTAATATGTATTTACATCTAGCTATTTGTGCATGAAAACACTGGTAGCTGTCTACTTGGAAATAACTGTGTGTATGTAGCTTTAGGGGGAGCCAAGTCTGAAAAGTATAACTGAGTTCTGATGAGAGGGAATTTATGCTCTTTGGCTGAGTGTGCTGGCATTGTCTTCTGACCAAGAGAATGTTGTAGTAGAGACCTAACTGGCCATGGAGTCAGAAGGGCTAGATGGGAGGGGATGGGCCTGTGGAGATCACCTAGTCCACCTTTCTCCTCAGAATTGCCAGGATTAGATCAAATTAGCTGGGGATTTGTCCAGTTACATCTTGAAAACCACCAAGGATGGAGAGCCTTGCCCCTCTGTGGGCAACCTGTTCCAGTGCTGTGTGTTTTTCCTGATGGCCAGCTTGAATGTCCCAAGATGTTTTGCTAGCTGCTGACAGCATGTCATCTGCAAGATCGAGTCTGTAACTGTGTTCTTGGTAGTGGTTTCAAACCTGCAAGTCTCATTAGTGCTAAATGAGCCGAGTTTCTTTGGAAGATGTAGGGAGGGTGATGTTACAGTTAGCATTACAATCTCTGTCCCATGAACCTGCATGTTACTGCCTTATAAATCATAAATAGTTTCTTTTAGCAAACTTCACGTAAATACAGTCAGCTGTACAAATCAGAGCAGGGAGATTTCTAACTAAATGTCATGCTGGTGATAGAGAGGAGAATCACCCTACAGATAAAGCACTAGTAGGTCAAAATGAACTACCTACCTGCTAAAATACACATTTCAAAATATGGGAATATAAATGTCTATAACTTGCTGCCAGATGCAAGCAAATGTTCTGTTTAAAGCAATAGTTGAAGAAATAAAAACAAGACTCATAATAATTACTATTTTAAATTGAGCTTTAAATACAAGGAATAGTTGCAAGGAGAACAGATACTAACTTTGTACGGGTAAGTCATTTGTTTCATGCATAGTTCCTTGAATGTAATGTGAATACTCAACAATGTTCAGTGACATAAATTGATGTTGGCAAAGAGAATGTAATTTGTTCATAAGGAAGCATCTATATTTGCTGAGCAGGGCATAAGGAAGAATAACCCTTCCTACTTAAGCTGCCTGACTAGGATAGAGAGTATTCTGTATCTCTTTTTGGCAGTAAGTGTGAAAAGAAGGATCCAGGTTTGAAAGCAGTCAGGCTTCAGATACAGACAGGGGGACTGACTTGAGTACATAGAGATGTACTTTCAGATGTGTTTTTCTCTACCTTTTTAAGCAGAAACAAACTGGAGGAACAGACTGAATTTTTAGGTGAATTAGTTTATTCGATTATGAAGAAGCTTAAAAATAAATTCTTTTAGAAAAATACCCTCAACATTAGTTGCAGGGAATGCTTGTTAATAAAATGCTGTCTCAACATTCATCAGTCAAGTAAATATTTTCTTCCTCATATTTATTAATGGATATTGAGGAGACAAGAGTTAAGGAATAATAGAGGGAATGGAAACTTGCACTCATCACTGTTTAGCAGTTTAGTTCTGTTTTGTCTCTAAAACAAAGCTATAGTGTCTCCAAAGGAAGGAAAGCCAGATGGGTGTGGGAGGAAGTGCAGGATGGGGAAGCAAGGGAAAGCAAGTTGGGGAAGTCTTAAGTTAGGCATTTTGAAAGAAGCATCATTTCACGTTCCTTAAAGGAAAAGGAATGATTTTGGTCCAAATATCACAACAGACAGTAAAACTAAAAACTTTGCAAGTCACTGCAATACTTGACACGAGACTAAGGAATTCAAATGTATGAAAAATTGAGGCTTTAGATATTATGATTGTTCCATGATGGATGGCATGTTGCTTCACGGAGCATACGAACCTTGGCAGTGCACCAGAATGACACACGCCCTATAATCTCCTGTTTCCTAAATATATCTCCATTTTTTCAGTCCCTTTCTCTGCTGGAGCTCCCTCGGTTCTTTTCCTTCAGGAAACTTTTTTTTTTTTAAATGTGTGAGAGCAGTTTCAGAAGCACATGCTTAATCAAAACAGAGGGAAAATAATCTCAAATCTTGTTTCCTGTGTAATCAAAAGTAACCTCCTCACACGTCATAACACTTGGGCTGAAGTGGAACACTTTTTTTCCTGGTTGTTATGAAAATCATATGAAACACCGAGGGGTTTGGAGAAATGATCCTGACCCTTTCTAATGTCTCCCTCCACCCAAACTTCTGTATTACCTGGTTCTAATTGTTTATACAGATCACTAAATTGGTAATATCTCAAGACACTGGGAATGCAAGAGAAGATAATATTATCTTTATGGTCTTTGGAGTGGGTTTGGAAGGGGTGAAGAGAACTTTTTCAGAAGTAAACTTATCTAAAGGTATTGTTTAAAAATAGCAATGTTTTAATACATCTCCTAAGGCTTAGGAGACCTGTGCTTTGCATTCAGACATCTTCTTGTACAAGCAAGGATTCTGATATGTAAAAAGTTACTTCAGCCTCTGAAATCCTTGTCTGTTGCCTCTCATGTAGATTCCTTGTACTCAAACCAAATGCAGTATCATGCATAGCTGGTATTGGAATTCTTGGGAGTCAAGAAAGCAGTTCTCAATTAGACAGTACCTAGCCTAGCAGCTAGGAGAATCTGCACACAGTGGTTAGGGCTGAAAGTCTTGTTTTGTCAAGGAGACTTCCTGCCTAGGAAGATGATCAAATTCTGTCCATGGGACTTGATGTCGTCCTGGTTGCATGACTTTCTACTGCAGGTGTCTACTCAGAATAGGAATTGAGGGAAGACAGTACCCCTCCAGTGAGTTCTTAAGACAGGTACACAGGCTATGCTACCTTAGCACATCTTAAATATGGCTGTTCAAGACTTCTTTTCAAGAATATTACCAGTATTTTGAAACTCATCCTTGGTAAAATTCCTATTGGGCAGGAGAGGTTGCCCTGAAAGTATTGTTTGTTTTTCTGAGAGTTTGATCAGGGAACACTGACGTAGGGAAATGGCCTTTGTACCACGAAATAATTACAGCCATTGTGTTTACTGCTTTTAATAAATGGCCTTTCCAAAAAGCAGCCTATTCTCTTATATGTTTGACTGAGCCTAAATATCTTCAGCTCTACACAATTGTAAATTGGCAAGCATACCGAACATTTTTCAGTTTGATATGAGAACATTTCCTGTAAAACATGTTTGTCTTCCAGTTTAAGAGCTTTCTGCTTATGGTGATAATCTGCTGAGATCTGTGGAATGTGCTTGTCTTTTGAAACTTGCAGACAATAAAACTAGTATATGGATTTAGGGAGAAATAAGATGAAAATGAGCAAGTCTTTAATACTTGTTTAGTGTGTATATATGTGTGGAATTTGTCTAAGATGTAAAAAAGAAGACAGTTAACATGATAAATATGTAAATTTTTTAAATTACAGAACTAAAGGTCCTGATCCTGTATTGTAATCTACAGGTGGACTGTTTCACCCATGCAACACCTGATACTGTGAGAGATGTCTGTACTGTGGAACACCTGAGAGCATTTTTCAGCTGCTGTGTGCAGAAACACAGCTATGCTCTCATAGTTTTTGGGAACCAACTATGAATGCTTGCCATCTCCCTTGTTGGGTCCCCCATCCCCCTACTCCCCCTATCCCCCCTCTCCTTCTCAAATGTGGCAAGTAAATGACACAGATTTCAGCTGCTGCTTAGAAAAATAGCTTTTACTGTATTTCTGTGGTATTATGTGGCAGTACAATGGAAGTTTTTCACATCTCACAGATCATCCTCAAGCCGTGAGAGCCAATCAGCATAGTAAAAGACTTCCATATTTCACTCCCATAAAGGAGGATGAGTTGCTTTGTTACTTTTCACTACAGTAACTGATATTTATGTAGAAAAATGGAAGACAAAATGTGTCTCAGACACAGCTTTCCATTTTGTTTCATTGTGAATGACAGGCAAAACCAGGCTGCCAGGTAAGGCGAAGTAGAACAGAAAATTCCCAGGATGCACAGAATATTTCAAAAATAATATCTAAAACAGCTAAGCAGTGAATAAATTTTGTCAACATGTCGCCATATATAAAAAGTTGTGGAGAGTTTAGAGAAGGAAGAAAATTAAAAGGAAAAATTTTAAGTGATAATAACGTGAACTTATACTGTGTCTTTGCTCCTAATTAAAGACGGGCACGTAGAATTTCTGTATCAGAACACCTAGAACAGACAGAGTTTTGTGGTTTATAACTTCATTAAATATTTTCTTTAGAGATCAGGTGGGTAGATTTTTGTAAAATGGAGAAGCAAATACTGAGGGAAGAGGACAAAGCTAAAGACTCCAAATCAAGTTTTGAAATTTGGAGAACAACATTGCCAATCTCTTCTTGAAAGTTTTTTTTTTTTCTTCCTGGATTTGATTCTTCTAAATATTAGGGGTTCTGTCAAATCTTCTGCATTTTTAGTGAATACCCACATTTGAAGAGACAAAGGCTGTCACAGCTTGACTGTATTTGAAGTCAATAGCTGTATTTGTGCTGCACTGTTAATTTTAATAATCTTAGGGTTCTACCAAAGTGGAAAATTTCTATGCATAGAAAAACAGTTGCTTACACGATGCTGGTCCCGTGACTGTTGCAGAGGATGTGGAGACTTAGGCAAGACTGTCCCTTGTGCTGCAAGTTAATCTCTGCTGTTCTGTGGATGCATTTGCTCTCTTATTTTAAAGTCTTTGCCCAATTTCCCTTCCCAGGGCAGGGCTTGTGACTCAGCCTGGTTAAACCTCGATTACTGCATCAGATCCATCAGTGTTGGAGCTTGCTATAAACCTGCAGGCATCCAGAAGTTATGGGTGGGTTTCTTTTGGGAATGAAATCCAGTCACCTGGGACAGAACCTATAAAGGCTGGGCCAAAACTGAATGAAGCTGACATCTTGCAGCCTTCGGAAGTTCTGGCTGATGTTTCAGTTCTCAAGATCAGTGGGGTACTGGGAAAGGGGTGATTACTGGCATGTTTAACTGTAGATCACCCCACTTGGCAAAAGGACCTAAAAACTCATTTTTTTGTTGGAATTGGAGATTGATGGAGAATCTCTGGCCTGCCCTTTAGCTGACAAACTACAAGTGACTACCATGAACACATCTCCCACCGTGAATTGCTGATTTGCAAATAACTTTGGGGGAAAGCTCTTTATTACAAAACAATTTGATTTTCATTTCTATTCATCAATGCCCTTCGTAATTTTAGAGTACAATGTAATGAGGTGCAGGATTTACATAGGTCCTGGAAGTCTTCATAGAGCAACCTCTTTGTTTTCCCTTCCAAGAGCAGAAATTTTTGAAGGCTGAGTTTTGGGTAGTACAAACTGCTAAGCCCAATACCTATATGGGGTGAATTAGTGGAAAAGTTAATTAAAAAAAAAAAATTAGATACAAACTTTTGGTTAAACATGATACTTTAGGGTCAAACCAGCTGGGCTTTTGTAAAGGGAAATCAGACTTCAGAAACCTCTTGGCCCAATTGGCAGCCTTGTAAGGAGAAATATCTGTCAAATGCTGTTGAATACTGATACCAGATTTTAGTTCAGGAAGTGCCTGAACTGTGAACTGTTGAAAAATATCCTGGTAAAATTTGATGATATGCTTTCTCTGTTTTTACCCTCTTCCCTTAGCATCAACTGCTGGCCACTGTCAGGAACAGGGGTGCTAGGCTGGACTGACTCAGTATGGCCATTCTTAGGTTCTTATGCTACATTGATAAGTACTTTTTATTTAAAAAGAAAACAGTTATTTATCGAAAGACCAATTACAAATAAGATGTTGCTGTACTGGGCTCACCACCTGTGTGTTGTGCTTTTTTCTTCTTCTCTTACCCTCCTTTCTTCTATATGCAGGTGGGCAGGCTCAGCACAGTCCCTGCTTGTCTCTGTTGATGCAGAGAATCATGTTTAGGGATGACTGTTGCAGCCTGACCTTTTTTGCAAAAGCTTAGTTCCCCCTTATCAGTTCATCACTACTGAGAGAGGCTCCTGAACTCACAAGTTGAGATTACAGTAACGGTCTCTTGGCAAACATGAGTCCCTCTAACTGTGTAATTCACTCCTCTCAAATCACATATGGAAGTAAACCGTCATGCTCTGCATGTTTCGTGCTATCAATGAAAGGCAATAAATTTTATGGCTATAAATAACAGTAATAAATATTTCTTTCCTAGGTGTGCCTTGCGATAGCTCATTATTCTCAGCCAACAGATCTTCAGCTTCTCTTTGCATTTGAGTATGTTGGGGAAATGTATCGTAATCCAGGTAAATATCAAAGTATATTGATTTTTATTTTTTTTTCCTATTTCATAATACGTAATTTTAGTAAGACTTCTGTCTAGAAGCAGTGGCAAAAAGCATTTGAGGCTTTCTCCAGGGGTGATAAAATTGGCTTGTCCTGCTCCCAACCTCTTACTTTTGGTTGTAAGTTACTCATTGTGATAGATGGTAATGACCAAAATTGGAAGAAATGCCTTTCCTGTCTGAAACAAAACAAATGAGCTGTATCAGCACTTACCTCAGCATGACTACTCATATTTCTCAGTCCACGCTTCGATCCTCCTATTGTATGTCTATATTGGTACTCTAGGTACCTAGCTAATCTCCCATCAGGCAGGCTTGTTCACCTGCCCTTCTTTTGGGAATAAGTTTCTCTTCTGGTGGTATTGCAGGAGGATTTGTGCAACTTGGGACTCCATACCTTCTTTCCTAGAGGCTTACTAGGCAGTTCTTACCACTCAAAACCTCCACCACCCCCGCTGAGTTGGAGCACACCCTCTCTGCTCAAGGCCAATCTCCAACTGAACCTTGTCAGTTAGGTAAGCCTGAAAAAGATGCCTTTGGAACTTGATTTCTAGTGTAATGCTGTGCGATCACTGCTTAGTGTTCCCCAGCCAATACACAGCTGAAACCCATCAGTTCTAGCATGACAAGCTTCCAAATAGAGCAAGTGCCATTGAGGCAGTTCTGTGGTGCTGAAGTATTTACTCAGCAGCTGGCATTGGAAGCCACTGATCTGCCTGTTAGAAAACCTGAATGTTGTGGAGTTAGGAGGTCAGGCCTTCAAATTTGCACAGAAATGCATGTTTTTGTTGCAGGTGCCTATATGCCTGCCCTGTGCATGTGATTGTATTGCACACATACTTGCAAATATACTTTTGTACCTGATAAAACTTGGGCAGTTACTGAGGTCCATGTATTTTGGAGTTACAAAGTATTAGGGAGAAAGCCAATTTGCATATAAAATGACAATAATACATTGAAGTGGAGTGTGAACAAAATGTTAGTCTGCCACAAAGTTGCCTTTACTCTATCTTTAAAATCCCATTTGCTGTATGGAAGAATTACATAAGGTGGGTAAAACAAGTTGTTCCTCTGCAGCAGCAGGCCAGAATGGCAGAAGATAGTTGTTCTGCTATGCTGCACTTGCTGGAGAAGAGAGTTTGAAATACGTTTGGGTTGGGGTTTTTCTGTTGTTGGGAACTTTGGTGTTTGTAGCATAGATCTCTGGCTTTGCTCTTACAATTCCAGCACTGTGTTTTATGAGACTCTGTCCCTCCTAGTCCCAGTAAAATAAAAGTTGAAATACTGTCTTTGTGCTTCCAGAGGAACATGAAGAGCTTGCATTGCTCTGGTTTATGTGTACATCATTTTTTCTCAGTGTATATTTATTTCAACAGTACAATCATAACATTTTTTTGGTAATTAGCATATTACTCTGTGTACTGTCTTTGAACAACTACTTAATTCTGATTTGTAGTCTGTTTTTCTTCTGAAAAATGTAAATAGTCCAAATGCTACTGCAAGAATGAAATTGATACAGAAAACAGAAATTACTCCATCACTGAGTTGCCAGTAGAGCCACAATGCAGTATTCTGCTTTGTTTGGGCAGGCATTTACATCTTTACAGACCGTTGCTAAAGCCAGGAGCTTTCAAGGGGGAGGTAATAGGCTTGATTCTCAGTTTATTTCACTTTCATCTAAAAATTTCCTTCCAAGAGTCAAGAAACAAAAATGTAGTCTCCTTTGACACAGTTGACTGCCTCCTTGGCACCTAAAAAATGACCAGCAAAGGAGATACTTCTGTATTAGTAACAAACTAAGTAACCTTCTTGGTCCCTAGACACAAAATGGCAGGCTGTCATTCTGTGTGGATATAAATATTTTTTAACATGCCCTTCAGTTTATTTATTTGCTGTTAATACAGCAATCATTTAAAGCTGTTGAATTAATACATAATTTTTATCTTCCTTTATTTTGCTTACCTGATTAAAGGGTAGCCTATAAAGGGTTCATGATTCTTAAACATTGCTGACTTTGGCATGTTGAAGAGAGAAATCCTGTTACTGAGGATAACACTTACTCTTGAGAGTTAGTATGTCTGGCTTTCCATCAAGCAGTGCAACATACCCAATTTATGCTGCTTCTCTGTTGAAATTGCAGGAAAAAAATACGTTTACATCTTCATGTATCACCAGGCTGTCCTTAGATCACTGGTCTGTTGTAATACAAAAATAGGTGATGTTAGTCCTGATGCTAGTGCCTTATTCCTGTAATTAGGAAGGTGCAAACTTTGATAGTTTTTATTCTCTTCTTTTTTTAAAATGTACATTGATGGATTTTGTTTTCCTAGCCAAGAAGGTGAATGGAATAGACCCAGGAGGTGGTGGTGGTGGCAGCATCGTCAGTGCCAGTGGTCAGCAGACACCTTTGTTTGAGACTTACTCTGATTGGGATAGAGAAATCAAAAGGACAGGTGCATCAGAGTGGAGAGTTTGTTCGGTCAATGAAGGTTATATGATATCTACTTGGTAAGTTCCTCTTATAACACAAGTAGAAGAAAACAAGGTGATTACAGTCTCTTTTCTCTGCCTCCTCTACCAAAGCCTCCATCCTACTTAACTGTGCACTTCACCTCTTAACTGTGCCACTCTCCAGAGAAGCCCTCAGTTGAAAAACCCTGCAAGTGTTGTCATTAAAGAAAAAAGTCATATTTTGGCATCTGTGGCTTTCATGGTTTTTGTACTTCCCCCTGAAACATTTCATTTTTCTAAACAAATAGATCTGAGCTGTACCAATGATATGTAAGATTGTGCAGCCATCCAAGACAACCAGGTAGCCTTGCTGTTTATGGGGCTTGCGTGTTATGGTTTAACAGAGTTGGTAAGATAGCACTGAGACAAGAGAAAAGTTGGTAGAATACGTAGGGAAAAGTAACCTTTTCTATCATATTTTTTTCCCCCAAGCCTTCCAGAGTATTTTGTGGTTCCATCTTCCTTAGCAGATCAAGACCTTAAGCTATACTCCTACTCTTTTATCGGGAGACGAATGCCAGTAAGTGTAGTCTCTATTCTGTTACTGTTCTTTACCATTGTACAATATTAATCTTAAAGATATGTATGACAATTAATGTACTTATGTGTGTAGCATTAAGGAAAAAACTTTCTGTGGAATTACACTAACCTGCATTATTTTGTTGTTTCGTTTGTGTTTTTTTCCCCCCTGTGTTAGTCATGGTCCTGGAATCACCCTAATGGGAGTGCTCTTGTAAGAATGGCCAACATTAAAGATGTGTTGCAACAAAGAAGAATTGATCAAAGGTAGATGGTTAGTTATTTGTATGATCCCACACATAGGATAACACAAGTGGTGACTGGGCAACGTACAGCAACAACTGGTGATTGAGAGGATACTTGATTCATAATCTTGTAGTTCGATAGCTTTTGAGAGCAGTTCTCTGAACATAGCTCTGGCACAATCTCTATGCAAGGTTCACTTCAGTTTTGAAGACTGAATAATTCTTTTAAGTATCAAAGGCTGTTTATTTTTTAGGTGGCCAGTTATTCAGATGACAGAATGTATCGATTAAAGGATTAGACTTAATCTTTTCTATTGATAGTACTGTAATACAACTTCAGATACTTTATTACCTTCTTCAGCAAGACACAGTGAAAAATTAATTTAGTTTTGGCCTTGGGAAACATAGTTCTGTAGACTTAGTGCCACAGTGCACGTGGTATTTCTGTGAAATACTTGTCTTTCACTGCCCTTGATGAAAGAGGAAGGCATTTAGAGCTTTGCGTAAGTAGTTTACTGGTTTGGTATTTTTTGTTCTTTGGTTTAATTTGTAGGGTGGCTTTTTGTAGTAGTATAAACACTTGCATTGCACGTTAGGCTAGAGCTCTGAGTTTTATTTGAAAACCTGTCAGATTTCCTGGCTTTAAAAACTTTTATATGCTGAACTATTTGGCTAAGTCTCACTAAAAGTTGTGGGAAATGAAAAAGTGCCTCTTGTTTTAATGATCCACTGTCTCCGTTTTTTTGTTTTGTAGCAAGGAAATACCAAAAATGTTTGAGTCAGTAATAGCTTTGTGGCAGGAGCAATATATCTCCTGAATATAAACTAGGAAAAAAAATGATTTTTTTATTTAAGTAAGGTCCATGTTTTACATGGTTTTAGTTGTTTGCAGTTAAAGACTGTAGCGTGTTTCTTGAATGACTTTTTCTCTCCTCTCCAATAATGTAATGGATAATTCTTTTTCTTACTTAGGATTTGTAATGCAATAACTCGAAGCCATCCCCTGAGAAGTGACGTTTACAAATCTGATCTGGACAAGTGTCTCCCCAGCATCCAGGAAGTCCAGGCTGCACATACCAAACTCAAACAGCTCTGTGTTAACGGTACGCTGGACTGTCCTGCTTTCGCGGTGGTGGTTTTCTTGAAACGCAAAAGTTCTCTTAGGCCTGGCTAACAGGAGTAGTTATCTGTAGTTGTTCTGCAATGTAATTACTTTCCTTGTTGCAGAGCCTTTTGAAGAAACTGAAGAGAAGTGGCTGTCCTCACTGGAAAATACTCACTGGTTAGAGTATATTAGGTTTGTACCATTAATGAAGTGATGGTTAACGAGATGTGACAAACTTTCAGCAGTGTAAATAAACAGTGAATCTGTTGAAGGATTCTGTATTTTGAGTTAGGTAAATACAGATATCCCAAATATTTTTTTTTCTTCTAGAATGTGAACCTGTTATATTAACTGTTTCATCACTTTCTTTTCCTCTCTAGGTTGTTTCTTAAGCATTCTGCTGAGCTTGTATATATGATGGAGTGTAAGCACGTTTCTGTAGTTCTACAAGGTAATGCACCCATGTAGCATGACATCATTCTGAGGAGTAGTATGATAATGTGGAGAAACATATTCTGATAATAGCAACTGTAATCTTTTCACAGAAACTTCACTTCTAAGTATTTTAGGCATTTGAGGACCTAATTTTGTTACGTATGGGAACTCCAGTATAGTCCATAAGCGTCGAAAGAATATTTCATTTTGAGCCTTTGTGGTGTTTATTCTGATGATGATAACGATAAAATCAAAACTTTTGTGCTGTGTTAACTGGGCTAATACTTCTTGCATAAGCAATATCAGTTTTATTCAGAGGTCCTGTATATAGAAGTATTTCACTAACAGTGGCTGCTGTTCTGTAAGTGCAAACAGATATTCCAGAAAAAAACCCAACCAACCAAACACCAAAGAGCTTGCTCATATTGAGATCAGAAATAGTGTCATTTCTGTAATTTCTGCAAGACCCATTCAGGTGGTGCATCCCATTCTGCCCATACAATAGCCTTCAAAAACTGCTTCAGGGTGGAGAATGCGTTCCCAATTTCCAACAAGAACGTCCTCCTTCTCAGCACATCTTGGTTTAAATACCAGGCATTTGGGTGGCAGTTTTGTTCTTGATGAATACGTTGCTGGGTACTGCAGGAACCTTTCTAGAGTAGGAGTCTCAATTAAAAAAAAAAAATAAAATAAAAAAGCCTATGGGAAGAATTTCAGCAGCAAAAAGCATGCTTTAAGAGAAATTCAAAGAAAAACGCTCGACCTCATTGCCACTTTTTGCTCTTTGAGATATAATTCTGTTTATGTGCATCTATACCCTACATCTTTCATATATTCTGTATGTTATTCACAGAGGAAGAGGGACGGGACCTGAGCTGTCTTGCTGCTTCTCTCATTCAAGTCATGCTGGATCCCTATTTTCGAACAATTGTTGGATTTCAAAGCTTAATACAGAAGGAATGGGTCATGGCAGGATATCAGTTTTTAGATAGGTGTAACCACTTAAAGAGATCTGACAAAGAGGTAAAACTGAATTGTATTTGCATGCGATAACAGTATCTGGTTAATATCTTCCTGCACATTTATTAACACAGAAATCTAAAAGTAAAAGTATTTTTTAATCCTTTCAAATCTCATGAGAGTAATGTCAGAGAAAATGAGCCTTTGTGCAGGATAGCAGTATATTTTCTTTACCCTCTGTAGCACACTGGGTGCAGTCAGATGTCGGTGGGTTTTTATGTCGCTTCAGGGTAGCACTTGAAAAGGTCCAGCTATTACAAATGCTAGCACAGCCTGCATTTTACTTTGAAGGATTTGAAGGGGGTTGTTGGCTTTATTTGCTTTACCACAGGTACCTGTTTTCATCCCTGTTTTGTTGAATGCAGAGTCATAGCAATATGGAGTACTTTCCAAAGTCGTGAGCTGCTAGAGGAGCGCTGTGGCTTTATGAACTGACACCCAGCTGCCAAACAGGGGCTAGCACCGTGCTTGATTTTCAGTATTTCCAGCTAACCTAATTTGGCCTCTTCATTGCAAAGGAGAGACTGGTAACTTCAGTTGGAAAAGAGAGTATTCTAGGTTAGCAGCCTGTTTCAGGGACAGTGTCCAAGAGTAATAGAAAAGCAATACCCTCAGGGAGTGGAGCCAACAGATAAAAAGAGGACAATGAGCACTAAGCAGAGAAGATGCTTGAAGGGTTAAAGAAACCAAAATTCCACAGGGGAAATAATGAGAGCACTGATCTTTTGACCCTAGGAAAGGTCTACAGAAGATTGCAACTAGGAAGGTGAAAATATTTCTAAAGCTTTACATAAATGATGGTTTATACTGTTGCCAGTCATGGACCACTGTGGAAAGTGTAGTGAGAAGTAAACGTGGCTGAATCATAAGCTCTCCAGTCGTGTCAAAGAAGGAATTACATACATTGTGAAAGTAAAGCCCAATAGTAAGGAAGGCTCATTTGTATGAGCGTATGCACTGACTTAGACATTCTGAGTGACATACAAGATACAGGGGATTACAGTTGCATACAATCACTTAAAAAAAAAAATGCAATACTCCAAACAGTTGACCCTTTTGAGGAATGTACCAGAAGTACAGCTAAATACCCTAGTGGACTACTTAACTGCAAAGAAGTTGGTACGATGTGGGAAAAGCTTTTGTTAAATCTAAGCATTCTCTGTTTCTTTCCCCAGTCTCCGTTGTTCTTGATGTTTCTTGACTGTGTTTGGCAGCTGCTAGAACAATACCCAGCAGCCTTCGAGTTTTCTGAAATGTACTTGACCATCTTGTACGACAGCGCACGGATCTCGCTCTTTGGCACTTTCCTGTTCAATTGTCCTCATCAGCGAGTAAAGGAAAGCACTGTGAGTATGAAGTGTTACACCTGCTTCAGCATTGCCCCCCTGGAAGTACCATCATCCCAACTAAATGCCAACAAAAATCTCAACACAATGTCTCCCCCTCTGTTCAGGGCAAAGCATTCAGCTCCCCAGATGAGTATGATCAGAATGGCCTTTCAGGTGATGTTTGCATAGACAGTAACTTCAGTTTTCAAGAAGAAAATCTATTGAACTTCTTTTTTTAATGTATTTCTTTCCTTAGAAAAGCATTGTTATTGTACAGTAGTATCTCGTACCTCTAGGAGAACAGGTTTATATCTGGAAACTGATGGAGCAGCATGAAAGGCACTAGATAGAATTGCACATTTCAGGCAAACTTTGAAATCTCTTGATGTAATTGTTTAAACAGTTGAAAAAGTTGGAAGCCTGTAAAGTTATGATAGTAAAGTACAATGAATGTATTTAGAAAACTGAACACTTACTGTTTTTGAAAGCCAGAGTTTATCAGACCTGTGCCTAGAAAACATTTGATGGCTGGTTAATGATTTTGTTAAATGTTTTGCCTTTAAAGGTGTATGTAGCTACCTTACAAAGAAGCAGAGCATTGAGGGACTATTAGTGTATTCTCAAAATGACAGTTTGGGGTGGGGGTAAGAGTAAACAAACAATTTAATATCGTTGAAAAGTAGTTTTCTCTAAGGAAGCATTAGTCCATCTTGCATCGCTCAGATGAAAAAGAGGGTACAGATGTTTCTCCAGCAGCAGGCTGTCTTGCTGCTTCTGTTGCTTTGATCTGCAGCCACCTCTAAATTATATCCCTGCTCTTCTTTGCCCAATAGTTATGCACTAGTTTACAATAAAGATTTGTGAAGAAGCCTGTTTTCTTTGTTTTTTAATACGCCTGAATGTTAACTTCTTGCAGGAATTTGCCATAAGCAAAAACATTCAGCTGGGTGATGAGAAAGGCCTCAGATTTCCTTGTGTTTGGGACTGGTCTCTTCAGTTTACAAGCAGAGATCGCCTGCTCTTTCACAACCCTTTGTATGTTGGGAAGAGTGCACCATGTGTACAAAATGGAGCAGTGAAAACTTTTAAACGCTCAAAGGTAACTATAGTGATGTCTGTCTGTGAGCGGACCGTTTCCGTGCTTAGCAGTTATCTAGTTAGTGTTTTACACCCTCAGTTTAGCAGGAGGAGTTTAACACTTAGCTTCTCTTAGCTTCCCAGCCTAAAGAAATTACTTTCAGTGGAAAATGTCCACTGTTGACCCCTGTGTTTGCAGACACTTTCTGATGTGGCTCAGCTTGCTGCCAACATTTACATTATTTCACCTATGGAAAAGTGGTCACGGGCCACTTTTCCCCCCCCCTAGGGCTGTCAGTTCTTTCAGTGAATACTGATTAATTCAATCATTCCTTGCTTTAGCCTAGAAAGCAGATGTATTTCTTTTTAAAGGCCACAGGTGAGCACACTGTTTGCCCCGTGAGCCCTGCAGTAGTGACTCGCAAGCGCAAGAACCGTTTAAAGGTCACATCGTTTCTGGGGATCGCGCGTCCTAGCAGCTCGGGGCAACCTGCTGTTCAGCTGGGCAGGAAACTAGAGCGTGACCGGTATTTCTTCTCTGCAGAAAAACTACAGCTCCACTTTGCGAGGTGTCCCTCCAGCATTAAAAAATGGGATCATCGGCGAGCAAGAGTTCCTTCCCAGAAGAAACTCTCTGATACTAAAACTGAAACCGGAGTTTTTGCAGCAAGCGGAGAGTCAGAGCAGCAGCGTGGAACAATACTTCAGGGACTGGTTTGCAAAGCCTGTCGATTTGCACGGTCTAATCCTACCCCGGCTCTCGGGAACACAAATCAAACTGTGGAAACTCTGCTACTTCCGCTGGGTTCCGGAGGCCCAGATTCATCACGGGGGCTTCATCACTGCTTTCCATAAAGTTTCTTTGCTGGCAGACGAGATAGACGTGCTAAACCGGAGTCTGCGGCAGTACAAAAGCAACTCTTCTTCGCAAGGCAGCTGCTCGGAACTGGATCAAAGCAGGATGTACTTCAGAGCAAACGGTTGCAACGACGCCGCTGGGGCCCCAGACTTTCTCTCCTCCTCCTTCCCGTTTTCTCCTGTGGGGAACCTGTGCAGAAGGAGCATTCTGGGGACACCTTTAAGCAAATTTTTAAGCGGTGCCAAAATCTGGCTGTCCACCGAGACGCTGGCGAATGAAGACTGAGACGACGTGACGGTTTCAAGGTCTGGGGAAAATACAGCCTATCACTTTGTCTTTTCTAACCTAACACTGCTAAAGGCAGCATTGAGAGCTGTAGTAATTTTTATATACAAACGTTACGTAAATTTTGCACAAATGTTTAAAAGCAAAGCGAGTCATGCTTCAAATCGCACAACTTTGCCTTCGGTAGTTTTCATCCGCTAGGCCTCCTGGCCCCTCATTCCTCTTGGGTTTGTCCTTTGGCTCATTCTATTCGGTGGAGCGTTTCAGTAGCCGGTTGAAAGGCTTGGTGTGGTCGTTACTGAGGGTTCTGCTCAAAATAACCTTTTTTTCCCAGGCAGTGACTGAAGTGACTCTCTTGTGTCGAAACAGCTTGGCCAATCAAGTTACGTGCAGTGGACATAAACCAGTAGCTGAAGTCTGGGAACAAGCTATTAGTATCAGATTGCCTCTTGAGGAAGAACAACTATATGCATACATACATACATACTGTTCTGTGACTTAATCACCCTACGTACATGTTAATGCAGTCTCGATGGGGTGGGGGTGTTCCCTTTCTCTCCCCTGAATACATTCGTTAAGTCAGATTTGTGCTCTTTGTCATGAGCTTGACTTTAGATTATAGAAATGAACTTCAGGACAATGCACTGTTAACCTTAAAACACTTACTGTAGATATGGTATTGTTGTAGCTTTAGAAGTGCCTTTAATTGGGAGGAAACGGTAGCAGGCTTACTCTAATGCAGCTGACAGCCCCCCTTTTTACCACGTTTAGGGTAAATTCTTGTTCCATCCTCCACCTCTCCCTCCCCATTTCTGGAAATAATAGGTGACCAGCTCAAGAGACAGCAGGTTTTCCTCTGTAATGTTAAGCTTGTTTTTAAGTCTCATGAGAGCCTCACTTTTTTTTATATAAGCACCTTGAATCCTCAGCATTATAATCCCTGCATGGACTCGGATCCCTGCTGGCCCCCCCCCTCCTCATCCTGTTGCAAGATGCAGTAGCTCTCAGCAGAATTCATACCTGAGCCCTACTGCTTCCAGGGAGGAGGACGTGCTCCAAGTGGCCAGATCCATGAGGGGTGATAGTGCTGCTGTCACCTGTAAGCAGGTGCTGGGAGAGTGGAAACCCACCTGTTTACGTGTCCATAGGGACAGCGCAAGGGACAAGCACGGCGTTTGCCGTGGTGAGGGTAGTGGGGTGAGCTAAGGTGGGGTGAGGGGAGGCAGACTTCCTTTTCTAACTAACCAAACCCTGAAAACTTTTTTTTTTTTAAACTCAAAAGAAGCTGAGAGTGTGTGTGTGTGTGTGTGTGTGCACGTGCACTTGTGGGGGCACACACGTGCTTGTAAAGACATCGTGTCAGATTGGTTCTGGGCAACTGTTTGTGAGGAAGAAACCCCCGTGTATTCCCCTCAGCTGCCTCCTTATGCTGCGAGATGGTCTGAGCGTGTTCAGTGGTCCACAAACTAGTTGTGTTTATTTGCAAGCTTGCTGGAGCAGTCACTAACTTGTTGAATTCATTATTCAGATGTTTGTATTAGTTTCCTATTGTCACACACCCCTGCCCCCCCCCTCCCCCCCCATTAGGTTACTGCTTTCCAGGTCCTGATACTTGACTGAAAAGACCTCAACCTGTGTGCTTAGTGTCTTGTGGTACTGTTTTGTTTTCTTTTAAAAAGTACAATTAAAACCATGGTGTCTTTTTTTTTTTTTCTTTTTTCCTTAAAAGTTAACTGTTTTGGTTTAAAGGTACCAAAAATATGTAAATAAAGTATTCCACACAGGCAGCTGGTGGAATAAAAAAAATAAATAAATTTTAGGCTAGTAGCCTTTGGGGGAAGAAAATGGGTACTATATTTAAGCAGGATTGTCTTTTATAAGGAGATTTCAGACATTTTTACGTTTCAGTTCTAAGATGTGTACAGATGCTGCAGATGGTCTTTGTATTTTATATATATATAGCAGGGAAGGGGGGGTAAAAATAATATGTCTTTATAATAAAGAAAACCTGTCTAAGTATCTATTTGCCAAGCAGACTTACAAAGACATTTCACACGGTTCAAAAAGGGGAGTCAGGCAGGAAGAGGCCGAGGTTCAGCGTGGGGAAGGGAGCTGGGGTCACGTCCTGCAGGGAGGGGGGCAGCAGGAAGGTTCTGCGGTGTGTGTCTGCGTGCCTGCCTCTCTCCTTTCAGCCCCTGAAGTTAAATGTCTTCCTTTGAATATTTACTTTGGAAAGACAGGTCCTAAAGGTTAATTTGAAAATATTCTCCACTCTCCACGGTTGCCTTAATAGTTTCTAAGCATCTTTAATAACTTTCAAAAGCAATTTTGGGGTGTGAGTACGTATCTAACTTCTGTGTACAGAATACTGACCAACAACAGTGTGTATATATATGTGTGTGTGTGTGTATATGTACACATCTTCACCTTTTCAGTTCTGTTCACCATTTCAAACCAGATACCGTTCAATGCCATTTTGGTGTTGCAAAAATAGAACAACTACCAAGAAGCTTCTATTTTTTTTTTGTCTGTTTCTTGAAAACGTGCACTATTTAGGCTGTTACTGGCTGTTACACCGTGACTTTTGTTCTACACTGTAAACCACGCAGGGGGAAACAGGAATTGCTGGTTGATCTGGTTCAAGTGTACCTCCAGTAGCATTCATTACTGCAGGGTAGGGCTTATTGCAGACTTAGTGATCACGGTAGTAACAACTTTATTCACTGTTTACTACCCCGTATCCAAGAAATGTCTTCCATTCCAGAAATGCATTGAGAAGTGTGTGTGTGTGTATGTATATGTATACCCAGGCCTGCACCTGCCTGCAATACCACTTTGATATTAACTGCCTTGTGTTTTTAATGAAAATGTAGCAAGCGAGGCAAAGGTTTTGGCTTACTCTCAGAGGGCGAGACATTAAAACCAAAAAAAAAATTCTAACCTGTATTTAAGCAAAGGATGAAATCTGAAATTAGCCTTTTAACAGAAGAGACAGAAATCTGTACCTCAAATTGCTCTAGGCAGTAGGTTTCTAACGCTGTTGCTGTGACGGTTTAGAGTTCACTCTTTCAACTGAAACTAAAACCTTTGTGCCTGATCATGATTTACTGAGTAAAGTAGCACTGCCAGGAAGCTTATAAAATCCTGATGCTGAGTTGTGAATGTGAAGTAAATTAGAGTTCATAGTGAACTTCAGGCGGTTTTCTTTTGATTCCTCTAACATTAAAAAAAAAAAAATAGTGGGAGTGTGTGTTTGTTTTTTGCAAGAAAGCTGTAGAAAGATGATTAATAAAAGAGATGTGCAAATGATCTTAAGTTTCTTGCTGCCTTCTATCCCAGTGTCTGCTGTTTGTACGGTGAGCGCAATTTCTGCTATCGGGAGAAACATACCGAGAGGAAGGCTGGGGTGAAAAGGTATTAAAACTGAGACCAACTTAAAGGATTTGGGTGTCTTAAAAGACAACTCATCCTTTTGTTTCCATTGCAACTGACTATTTTGAAATGTGAAAACACATCCATTTCTGTAGGGCAAAATTGCCTACAATGAATGACACGCTGCGAGTGAGTGCGGTGTTCTTGGCACGGGACAACTCCTGTCTACTACCAGAAATCTTTCCCCTGTATAGAGGGGACACAGATACTCACAACTGTAGGAGCTGTTAAATGAATTATCCTTTCATACACAGCAGCACGTAAATCAGCACGTTAAAAAAAGTTTTATGCCTTAGTCTCTGCCATCACTGACTAGCTCTGTTCTGAACTTGCACCTTGCAAGGAAACTTGCACAACATGATGACCTCAGACATGGAAATGACAGGACTTGATGCACCACTTTTATTGTAGAGGATGGTCTTGCAGCTGGTTCTCTTTACTGGGCAAACCCCCTAGATTACTTATATAATTTATGAATAACTGATGAATTGTGTATGGAAGGGAAAGGCTTGGTTCTTCTGAACACAAAGCACCATACAGTAAGTCATGCTGACAGTCTTCTCCAACTGTTTTTAGAATGGTTTATGCTAAAAATAACCAATGTTCAAGGAAGCAGAATGGTAGAAGAAACTACTTTTAATAAGCAGCAGCCAGCAGTGGCTGTCATGCCACTTCCTTTAAGAATACTCAAATAATCGCGTGGTCAAGACCTCTGTTGTCAACTGACACATTTACTCTTGCCTCCGACAGCTTGCACGTGACAAACTTCTACCGCAGCACCCAGCTTCTTCAGTTCACTCAGCCAGATTATCTGCTTGGGGGACAGGCGATCATTGGGACCTTTCACTTCCACGAGCTACAAAGAAATGTGAATGATTGATTAGTAGTGTGCCTGGGCAGGAACTGAAAGAGCTTTAGCTCCCACAGACTAGTACAAGTATTCTTTTAGGGCTGTAATTTGCCACAAAATACAGATTTAGCACAAGGGAAGGTCCAGTGGGTGCTAAATAATTAACCATGTTCCAAAGTGCAACTGTAAGAGCATGACATTTTATCCAGTAAATATCCACCAAAACATGAATGAAGATGATGAATGAAGATACTACATACTGAAAAATCGAGCATCTGCAACATCACCTATTCCATCTGATGCTAACAGTAGCTTACTCAGATCTGCTAGAGAAGTAATCTCTGCTATTCAGCTGTGTTGTAACGTAACAAGCTGCTTCAGCAGCTGAGAGCTGTCCAATAGTTTTCTAGTACCTATTACACTACCATGCAAGGCAGAAACCATGAGTCTTCATTTTGACAGCACAGCTGTACTCTCATATATTCAAGTTTTTGTGTAAGTGGTGACACAGTTGCTAACAGTCAAAATGCCTGACAACAGCTGCTTTACAGTTATTTTACTTGAAGACCTATTCTACAAGAATACCTCGCCACCTCTTGCTGATTCTTACTATGCCCATTAACACTACAGAGCAAAATGGGATGAAATACAGCAGATGAATAACCATCCACTACTTGCCATAGCTGCTGGCCAGATAAGCATCAGGTTTAATGCCACCACAAAAGGAAAATGCAGTTTGTGTGGACTGACAACTGGAAGGTTTTCTACCTAGGGGGGAGCTCAACTAAGCACTGAGCATTTTCATGATGTCCCAGCATACCTTAAATTGATTCGTGTGCGTACGCCACACAACCAGGTCAGGAAGTCCCCCTCTGCAATGGCGTAGATCTTTGCAAAGTCGCCTCAAAACAGCACTCAGAAACATTCCTCCAAGGCAAGAAACAAGGCTCTGTAAGAGAAAGTTTTTATTTTTTAAATATTTCCTGTACAGCCATTTCTCTGCTCTCACAAGAATTTGCTGTGGCCCATCTCAGCTTTTTGTTTGGTCACATGCAAGAAAAAAATCTGAAGTATCTGTTATCTACAGCAATTTTCCTGCTGTGTTCCCAACTACTGCTGCAGGAGACGTGACAGCATTTGGGTTTAGGGAGAAGTGTGCTGAAGTCCCCACTCAATTGCTCCTTCCCACCGCTCACCATCAGTCTTTGCCCAGTGCCTCTGTCCAAACTGTGAGCACGCTACAGCCACGTGCGCGCTAACGGCAAGCCTAAGCGGGGTGCCCATGCTGACAACAACTTACCTGAGCTTGCTGGAGGGAACTAAACCGCCCCCAGCTAACTAGTGCTGCTGCTTTTCCCTCCTGAGTGGTCCAGACGTCAGCGATCAGCTTTGCCAGTGTCTCTGAGGAAGCTGCCCGGAGCTGCTGCAGTCTGGCCTCGATGACATCCCTCCTGTTCTCATAGAAGCTGTCAGTGTATAAATCCAGCGGGACCGTCTGTATAAAAAAGGTAAATACACCTCTGAGGAGCCACCAGCAAAGCAGCTATTCCAAGAAAGATAATGCCCTACCTCCTCCCTACTTTGCTCACAGACTGAGGCAGTTTTACTCAAGCATGCCCATCACATCAGCCTTTATTAAAAGGGACATGATTTGCTATATTTTTTTCAAACACCCAATGCCAGTGCAACAAATACTGGCCTGTGCTCGGGTAGTTTTGTCCTCTAGACTGAGGTTTTCTTTCACAGCCAAGAAGCAGCTACCTGCTCTCCTAGTTCTCCCAGCAATAACAGTCGAGGCAGGATTTGGAATTGCTCTGAAGACTGCTCAGCTACACTGACCAGTCTGAGGTGGGAAGAACAAAAGCAGTGATGAAACTAAGGAGTATCACTCAAGCCACCTAAAGGCGGCGAGCCTCCCCCGCAGCGCTGAGCGCGTTGTTGTACAGCCTCACCGCAGCAATGACTCGGTTTTGAATACAGCTGGAAAAAGCAGTCAGGTAGTACCTGAGCACCACCCTAGCTTTCCAAAATCAAACGCACTGTGCTTAGAAAATGGCAAATTTCAGCCTTACACAAACAAAAATACAGCCTAGGAATGACAGAGAATCGGGTGTGAGCTTTCAGCTCATCCTTCTCCATGCCTGAGTCTCATAATAGCTTTGCTCTGCATTAAGTTAATAAACAAATAATAAAATCGAGTTTAAGACAAACATTACTGGGCTTGTTATAAACTTTTAGGGGCTTGGGGGTTTTTTGGGGGTTTTTTTTAGTGGTTTTTTGTTTTTTTTAAGTAGGTGTTACCTGCATATAAGATTATGTAAAAGGAAATTAATGTGTTTAGAAAGGCAAGATCTGTGGTATCTAGAAGCTTGCACTGATACCTGAGTTTAACACATGGTATTCACACAATTACATCACCTTACAAAAACAGTAGATACTCCACAAGAAAATTTATATTTGTATGAAGCCCACTTACCAATGTTTGTCTGGCCGCTGGAGCTACAGCCATCCCCTTCCTGTCCTGCCTATGAGCCTGCAAGTACCCCCCATGGCCCATCTCAAAACTCTAAAGCAAGAAGGACCATCCCATCTCAGTTCTTGCTACTAACAGTATTCAACCCTAAATGTACTTGGTGAGCTAAATACAAGAATCGAGCAGTAAGAGCCATTTCAAACACTAGCCATTACTCTGGAGTAAGCTGCCTCTTTTCATCATTTTGTAGCTCGCCGAGGCTATGACCAAGAACACACTTATAATCACACTTTACTACTCAGTCCAGCTACCAGGAGTCCCAGGCCTTCAAGACCACTGGGGAAATCTGGAGGGAGGAAGTTTCTACCTCTGTTGAAGAGGCTTGGGTTAGAGATAAGCTGAACAATCTGGACATCCACAAGTCCATGGGCCCCGATGGGATACACCCGCCAGTGATGAGGGAGATGGCTGAGGTCATTGCTAGGCCGCTCTCCATAAACTTTGTGAGGTCCTGGAGATCAGGAGAGGTGCCTGAGGACTGGAGGAAGGCCAATGTCATCCCAATCTTCAAAAAGGGCAAAAAGGAGGACCCGGGTAACTATAGGCTGGTCAGCCTCACCTCTGTCCCTGGAAAGGTGATGGAACAGCTTGTTCTTGTCACCATCTCAAAGCATGTGGAGGAAAGGAGACTTATCACAAGTAGTCAACACGGATTCCATAAGGGGAAATCATGCTTGGCTAATCCGATAGCCTTTTATGATGGCACAAGTAGTTGGATTGATGAGAGGAGGGCAGTGGATGTGGTATTTCTTGACTTCAGCAAGGCTTTTGATACTCTCTCCCGTTGTATCCTCACAGCCAAGCTTAAGAAGTGTGGATTGGGTGATTGTGCAGTGAGGTGGATTGGAAACTGGCTGAAGGACAGAGCCCAGAGAGTTGTGGTCAGTGGAGCAGAGTCTGGCTGGAGGCCTGTGACTAGTGGTG
>WTSP01013932.1:40070-56995 GCA_025331215.1 Actenoides lindsayi
CTCTTCCCCTTAGGGGAGGGAGGGGGGTTAACAGAGAGCGTCTGTTACAGGTCTAAGGGGCCGCCCTGACCCTAAACCATGACACAGTCCCTGCCTTTGGCTTCAGCAACGTAGGCGGTATGGCTGGAGCCCCTGCCAGTGAAGACTGAGGCAAAGAAGTCATTGAGTACCTCAGCCTTCTCCATATCCCTCGGGACCAGGTCTCCTCCTTCCTTCCAGAGAGGGTCCACGTCTTCCCTAGCATTGCTTTTATCACTGACATACCTGTAGAAGTTTTCCTTGTTACCGTTGATGTCCCCCTTGATGTCCCTGGCCAGATTTAATTCTACCTGTGTTTCAGCTTTCCTAACCCGATCCCTGGCTGCACGGACAACTTCTTTGTAGTCCTTCCAGTCCACCTGTCATTGCTTCCATTCTCTGTAGATTTTCTTTTTGCCTTTAAGTGTGTCCAGGAGCAACTTGTTCATCCATGCAGGCCACCTGGCATTCTTGCCTGCTTTCCTCTTTCTTGGGACACATTGCTCCTGGGGTGGAGGAAGTTGGGCCCCTCTTCCCTTCAGGGCTTCATCTCATGGTACTCCACCAAGCAGATCCCTGAAGAGGTGAAAGTCTGCTCTCCTGAAGTCCAGGGTGGTGAGCTTGCTGCACACTCTTCATGTTGCCCTGAGGATCTTAAATTCCTCCATTTTGTGGTCACAGCAGCCAAGGCTGCCCTTGAGCTTCACGTTAGCCATCAGCCCCTCCTTGTTGCTGAGGACAAGGTCCAGCATAGCACCTCTTCTTGTTGGTTCCTCCACCACCTGGAGAAGGAAGTTGTCATCGATGCATTCCAGGAACCTCCTGGATTGCTGGTGCCCTGCTGTACCATCCTTCTGACAGATACACGGGTGATTGAAATCCCCCATGAGGATCAGGGCTTGTGCTGCAAAGCCCCTCCAATCTGTCTACAGAAGGCCTCATCCACTCATTCTTCCTGGTCAGGTGGCCTGTAGCAGACTCCCACTGTGATACTGCCTTTCCCTGCCTTTCCTTTAACCCTGACCCATAAGCTCTCTTGTCAGCTCCTTGTCCATGCTCAAGACAAGCTCTATGGACTGCAGCTGATCACTGACACAGAGGGTGACACCCCTTCCTCTTCTCCCCTGACTTGACTTGTAGCCATCTATTCCTACACTCCAGTCACAGGATCCATCCCACTCAGTGTGATGCCAACAACATCACAGCCCTGTGCACACATCTCTTACTCTTGTTCGTTCCCCATGCTCCATGCATTTACACAGAGGCATTTAAGTGGGGACCCCATTGGAGCTGACTTACTGGCTGTGCTGTTTACTGGCTGGAATCCAATCTCTTGCACCTCCTGTGCTGTCTCGCTGGCCTGCAATCCTTCTTCAGGGCCAGGGCATCTCTTTCTAGCACTAGCCTTGAAGTGGAATGAATTGAGGATCCCATTCTCTGGCAACTCTATTTTAAAGCCCTTCTTTTACTAAACTGGCAAGCCTGTGGCTGATGTTCTCCCCCCTAATGACACTCCCTTAAAATGACACCACTAGCATTTTACCCCTAACAAATAAAATAGCTGTTCACTGATAAGAAAGCCAAAATAAGTAATTTTCTATGGAGATAAAGAAGAGATGTTGAGTTTTTCCTAACATATTTCAAAATCACCCTAGGTATATAAAGGCAGCAAGTAATTAACAGCCAGGAAGCAGGTCAGGTGAAAATACATATTGAAGCATTTCAGTAAGGAAATTATATATTAGAGCTGTTTGTGAAGGAAACAGAATCAAACTAAAACCTGATCCAATTAAATCACCTAAAATCGGTCTATTAACTAAACTGCTGAGTAAACTGGTTCTTCATTTCCACTGTTATTTTACTGTACCAAAAAATAAAAGTTACTGTTACCCTGATCAAAACCATTCTGCCTGTAATGAGTTAACGCCAGCTCCTCAACTGAGCACATGATTGTGGATACACCGGAGTCTTCACCTCCTTCTTCATCACCAATATCCTCCATTAGAAATATAGATTTTCCCATTCCCATCTGAGGACACATCTTTCCTTTGATTGTAACCTGAACATAGTAAAAGAACTAGTTACTTTCCAGCATCACATCTGAAGAACTTTAGCCTAGGTATCTGAAGCTCTCCTGAAACACGCATTCCTCCTTTTCAGTTTTCTTAACATCAGAACTAGACTTGTTTCCAAAAATCTACTGAACAGAATTTAACTTGTCATTTCCTTGATATCATTCTGTTTCAATTTTATAAAGTGACAATCTTTTCAGAAAAAAAATGTCTAGCAAAAATGCTGGGCAGATGGGAATTCTATATGCAGGACCAGGAAGAAGGAATACAAAAAGCCAGGCTTTGCCCAGATACAATTATCTTTGCAAGAGTAGGGAAAAGAATGAGTTAAAAAATGACTTAAGTTCAGCTAAGAAGCTGAAATTTATTAAATATTTATGTACTTGCTTACAAGAGGCTTGTGGTTTAGAAACACATTTGTATTCTTTTTCCTGCAGCACAAATAAATCAGGGGCTGATGCCCAGCACGTCATGACATTCTCCCGGATTATTTGTTCTTGTCAGAAGAAAAAAGACCTCGTGAGTTGTTATTCCTCAGAAACCACCAGCAGCTTTACTTACATGTGCCACATCCTCCACAGTTATGACGGGCAGATCATGAAACAGGCATCTGAACTGCTTGCAGCTTGGTGAGTCTCTGATTCGCAGGGCCCGCTGGTAGAGAGCGAGACGATGCCCAGTACGTACAAATGGGTCAGCCAGCCCTTTTTTAATGCAGCCAATGGCCTAGCAAAGAGCAAGAGAACAAGCAGTAAGTTAGAAAGACCTACTCACATGTTTGTTCTTACTAAGCCCAGAAGACCAATTGATTAAAGGAGCACAAAAATGTGAATTATTATATATAATTATATAAACAGGGCCGCTTTTCTTACGTACATACTGAAGTTCTAACTAATAAGGAGTATTCTGCACTAGTAGTATTCTGGATTCACATTTGCACTAGTACAGTAAAAGAAATTATTCTGCATTTGTACTGATCAATGTAAGATTAAGCAAGTGTAAATTCCACATAAGTGACCAGAAAAAACAGCTGGTTCGAAGGTAAATCAGTTTAATATTTTAAAGCCAGTTTCTTAACAGCATGTAATATGGAAACAGGACCAGATCAGCTGTGCAAGAATGTACATAGAGAACCAATTTCAGACCAATGCACTACTATACTGAGGAACATCCCGGGTTAAATATGGGCTCAAAAAATTAATCCAAATCATGGTTCTGACATACTCTCTTTCTGCGACTTGCAGAAGGCACTTTGTCCTGATTTATAAATAAGGAACAGAGATTAACTCTTCCTTTACAAGATTTCTAATTCCAAATCTGGAAAAAGCTTGATAGGGGGGTGTAAGATGCAGAAGAGACAAGTGCAGACACTTGATATTATTTCCTTTTAACAGAATTAAAGAATTAAAATGCAACACAAAATACTAGCATTTTGATCCCAATTCTTAGTAGCCTTAGTGAGGCAAAGAAGCAATAACAAGGGGGGGGGGCAAAAGAAAAAAAAGTAATTCTCTGCTTATTTTAAATAACTCTACAACTGCTACCATTCCTGGACTTAAAACTTTTTCTTTTATCTCTATTTTTCATTGCTAAATTAGTCAGGTATCTTAGGTGTGTTTATTTAGATTGGTCTTCTTCCTCATTTAGTTAAAAGCTTACTTGCAGTCTGCCCATACTTCACTGTGACATAAACAGTCCTACAGATCTGTTTTCAACCCTTGACAATACTTCTTATTTGTATGCAACAGACAGGAAAAATGAACATAATATCCTGTAGTTACAAATCCTCAGATCAGCAGCTAATACAACTACTATCTGCTGTTTCTTGCACAGAAAATTCATTGAACTGCAACTGAGCCCTAAAATGAGTTAAGACAGTTGCTTCTGTGCCTTGTGACTCTTGAAAAGAATGTCTGTGAAAAGCTGGTGCTGGCTCACAAGGAACTGAAAGACAAAACCTGTACTGCAGCTTGCAGTTTTCTCTGGTTCCTTTATATTCTGCTGCAGGAATCTTTCCAGAGGTGCCAGAAACTTCTACAGAGATTTACAATAATCCTTGCACAAAATCTTTGCCATTCCCATATGGTTATTTTTCTCTCATTCAGCTCCATGCCAGTTAATGACTCAGGAAACTCAAAGACCACTCACCATGTACACAATGTTTCTAAAACCCCCAACTGCATCATTCAGACTTGAGACTGCAAGTTTGCCAGCTGCACAAATAACTTGCTTGTACAAACACACCCCTACTGGAAGGGGCCAAAGTTTCAGCAAAAGCTAAGATTACCTCAAAACCTCTTCTCCCCTTCTCCCAGACTGGGATGAACACAGCCTGTAACAGATGGTATCTAAAACCATGAATGTTACTCTCTACCAGTCCAAGGGTAGTCAGTTATGGTTTCTTCTGCAGGACCAGCAAAAAAGTTTGAATTTGCTGTTAGTTAAAGACTGATAACCCTGCCAGAGCTGTATACAAGTAACAGATTAGAAATGCTTGACCCCTTACACCTTACACCCCAGACTAAAACTGGTCCAAATAGAGAAGACAAATTCCCCCCACTGGCAACAGTGGGTTAAGGACTTAATTCTCTTAATTTTTTTGTTTGTTTGTTTGAAAACATTAAAAAATTCCTTCCAATCATGGTTGGTTTTTTTTCATTCCAGATATGGCCTCATCATGACTCAGGTTCAGAAGCAGAAGTGTTTACTGCAAGAAATTTCTCTGCTTCTCACACATTAGGCAAATTTATAAAGCAGAACAGCAAGGAGGCTGCTGCCTGGTAACTCCATACAATCCTTCATGCCACCTGGCGTTCTTCAATGCAACAGAGAAAAGCAGGTCAATCAAGGATGAGGGTACACACAATATTCAATTTCTTAGAGAAACTAATTGCCTGACCTTGGGATTCCTACCAATATCTGCATTGTTTGGAGAGCCAACCCCACTGTTCTTCTCGTATGAAATATTTTTAAGCAGTGTTTTCAGACAATGACTGCAGCGTTTCCAGCTCTACAGCATGCAGTTGGTGAAGATACCTTCTTAGTGTTTTTCAAGTGCTGATGTAAATTCAGAGCTAGGCGATCCCACCATCGCCCTCTGCTGTCAGTACAATACACATCCTGGGACAGAAGAGTCTGCAGCTCCTGTACAGCTTCCTGTAGCAACAGGATGATACCTTTAGTAATTTAGAAAACAAAGTTGAAGTTTCATTATCTAATTAGTCACTTTTCCTTCTAATTACTGGATTCTATAAAACTACTCACAATTCAAACCTCACTTTTACTTTAGTACCCAATGTATTCAGATGAATGAGCAGACCTTAAAAACTCTAGAGACATTTTTATGTAAACTTAAAGTTAGCTGCCAAAACCCAACATATTTTTCCTTTCTGTATTCCTTGTTGTGTATGAAAAAGACCTAAATATTACTTGTTGCCTTTTTGCAGAGGCAAAGCCTTTTTCAGAATAATCTGGTTTGCTTTAACTTAGCTGCTAAGGTGAAGAGACAAGACCTTTCATAGTAGACTTTTCTTATTTAAAAGCAACAAGCAAATCTAGTGAACACAGATGTCCTTAAATAACAAATCAACATCTCAGAAACAGTCTTATGGTACATGACATATGGTGAATTTCCAAAGCATAAGCAGAATTCAAAATGATGTAATACTTTCTAAAGTATCAATAAAAAAGGCTCTTTTTTCTTACAAGTTAAGAGAACTGTAGCAAGTCCTGGCAAACACTATTACCATTTTCCAGCTACATCAGAAAGTAAATTTATGTACAATGCTACATTAAACACATACTCCTACTCACTTCACCACTTTACCTTATACATGTGAAGTCTCTGCAGAATTTCAACACCTTGGGAAAGGATTTTGGTATACACCCAGCCAACTGTGAAACGTCGCAGATATTCAGGTAAAACTCTGTGATAGCTGAAAAATGAGAGCAGCTCAGATCAATCTGATGATGGCAATGCAAATTCCTAAAATTCTCTTACTAGGAATACTTATACCTAAAGCATTTACCAAAATTAAATGCCTTATATATCAAAATAACACTGAAATGAGTATCCTTTGAGTCAAGAACTCAAAGGTGAGAAAATAGTTTAGCTGAAGCATCGGGTGCAAGCTGCACTTGCACAGCATATTTTGGTTTCAACAGCAGTGGAATTATTATCTACATAGAATCATTTTGATTGGAAGAGACCTTTAAGATCAAGTCCAACTGTTAACCCAGCACTGCCAGGTCACCATTAAACCATTTCACAAAGCACCACTCTACACATCTTTTAAATACCTCCAGGGACTCCACCACTTCCCTGAGCAGGCTGGTCCAGTGTTTTACTACTTTTTCTGTGATTAAATTTTTCCTAATGTCCAATTTAAACCTCCCCTGGTGCAACCTGAGGCCATTTTCAATGTCTTACTGAAATCAAAATAGGTTTTTCCACTGTCTTCAAGTGAGAAATGGAACAGATCTCCAAATGACCCTCTATGAATATTATTTTGAATCAGTTGTCATGAAAATGAACATATAATGCCAAACATAAGGCTTTAACTTTCAGTGTATCATCAAGCCAGAAAACAAAATAACTGGATGAAAAACTGATGAAGGATGCTTCAAAACCAATACATGTTGTTTCAAATATTAATTTTAAATTCTTCTTATTGCTATTTGTCTAAAAGACATAAAAAGAAAAACCTATGACAAGGGAAAACTAAGGTTCTTCTTATTCTCCTGCACTGGCATATAGAATAGAAATGCTCTAGTGCTTTATCCATGCCTAACAATTCCTTCCCAAGGTTTTACAGAAAGGGCATTTTCATATAATCACTTAAAAGCTAAATAACCAGACAGGAAGTTCAAAGCTTTCAAGAAAATTAAAGCTTCTAAATTTATCAGCCTTAAATAATATTACTAGTCTATAAGCCTCTCTCAAAAGAAAAAGTATCAAAAGAAAGATAACCCACTTAATAGTTTCCTATGAACACTAGGCTAGTTTTCAGTTTACTACCTCAAAGAGGGGTGATTTTTCAGTTTGTTCCAGGTTTCTTTAGCACACATGTACAAATTATTAGCTTCTTCCCAGTTCCCATTCACCATTGCAGTGGCTATATCATTTGACAAGTGAGCAGCAGTTGCATACCTGAGGCAAAAAAACATAACTGTATTAGCCTCAAAAACATTTATAGTTAAATCAACTCCTCCACACAATATCTTTTAAACACTCCCTTCCAGTCTCCAAAGACACTGAACCATACAGTCAACTTTATTCTTAACCTTGTAGGATCAACTGAGCTTACACTAGTAGGGTACATGATGTTTAAAAACTGGTAAATGTGGGTTTTGTTTTGTTCAGAGTCCGTTCTAATAATCATCACAGAAAATGAAGAAACAACTTGCATCAGCAGCTGATCGTGAAGCAAATAAATGTGCTGTTTAGGTTCAAATGCAAGCCTGTGAATTACAAGCCCTACCTGGATACAAAAATGCATTTAAAATGACTGCAAAAGTGCACTTCCACCTATTTACATCTGCCGTTCTACATGAAGAATCCTTATTTGCCTGCACAAGATTGCAGTAAAGCCCTCCTAGAAATAAACACATTTCCAACCTGCCAAAGCTCTCCTACCTGATAAGATCTTCTCTGTCCTGGAAGACCTGTGTTTTCCTATTTACAGTGTAAGTGGGGAATACCATCCGCCCCATGTTTACCATAAGGATTGTGGAGAGCTGGCCTTGCCCAGCACTACCAGCTTCTTCATCCTCCACGGACTCAGACAGTGAAAATAGCAGCAGAATTCGAGAAAAGACAGCCCGAGGGTCTTTACAGACCCTGACAGATTTTCCAGCCAGGTTCTTCACCCTGGAAGGACAAATAAAATTATTACTACAAATGTCTTCTATCAAAAATTCAAATATAGCGAATGAAGCATGAGCCTAATTTTGTTTTCAAGCCAATTAATGTGTAAACTTGACTTTCCCTGAAAGAAGCAGCTTGAGAAACTATATGGTACTTGTAAACTCTAGTGAAAAGCCAAAGAAATGCATCAACTAATAAAAAGTTTAGGGGCCAAAGTTCAAGCAGAATAGAATTGGAATGCACAGCCCTTTGGGTGCAGCCACGCCTCTTGCTACGCCAGGCAGTACCAAGAAGCAACAAGATGTGGTTTGCTCTTAGGGCAGTGTTTACAGACCACAAATAGACATCCTTTGTTTCAGGGTATCTCCATTAGCACATATTCACCCAGCTTTTTCATACAAGCCAAGATCTGTGTTTAAAACAGGGTTTTCTCTGATCTCATGGGGTGACTAGCATTTCAGCTGCCAAGTACAGCAAAGAGCATTACATTCCCAAAGCTGAGTAACTAACAGCTTCTTTTCTTGGAGTAGGGAGAAAGTCAGCACAAAGGACTTTTTTTTGGAATGTAACTAATTTTTCCAGGTTCCTTTCCATTTCCTGAACACATTTTTTTCTAGCCTTCCTTTGTATAGTTAAGCCAATATTCTGAAAACAATTTTGTTTCTGTCAGAGATATTATACAAATTATGCATCATGCATTGTCATGTAGTTGAATATCTAGTATCAAAGAGAAAAAATGAAATCTCAAGTGATACAAAGTATTTTCCTGCTGAAGGGTTTCTATATCTGAATTAGAATGAGGAGACAACCACAACTCCTGAAATTAAAACATCCTTACTTATCACAAAGTCCCAACATCCTCTTAATACAAGATAATCATGGATGTGGCTGTGATCACTTCACTTGTTTTCCTGCAGACCAAATGAAGACAATAACACCAGTGGGAAATGCTATTTCATACAGTATGGAAACCACCAGAGTTCCTGTTGTATTTTGAAAACAACAGAGACCAAATAAAACTAAAGAAACTCACCGTGCTATGCAAACCTCCCAGTTGTGAAGCTCTGCAAGCACAGCACTAAGCTAGCATTAGGCCTCTCTTTTGGCATAAGGAAAGAAGACCTTACTGATTCACACAGTAACAATTCTTCATGGAGGGATGATTTTAAAGTTCTTCATCCAATACTAGGCTCCTTTTAATACAAGGAATTTCATGGAGAATCACATAATAGATTTTGGAAGGGAATATTTGTCTAATAAACATAGCCATTTTATCTCTCACATTTGAAAAAGAATACCATAGGAAAGACAAATTATGTTACTGAGGCAAATGAAGTACATATTGATACCTGATAGCTTTCTACCAAGGCTGTATTTTGTACATGAAGGATTCCAGTTACTCAGTTCAAATCCTAGTTCTCCTGCCTACTAGACAAGATAACTGTTAGACAAGCAACCTTTGTTTATATGCATTATTATTCAAACTGTTCCTTTTTGGTAGTAGTTAATAAGAGAGGTAACTGTGTAAGAAAGCTTGTGAACTCCAGATCTGACTTGTACCCTTATAGTAGTACTCTGGCTATTACTTTAGTTCATATTCCTAGACTTTTACTTTAGTTCATATTCCTAGACTTTTTGTGGATGTTCTAGCTACAGAACCAGCCTTAAACATCAAGAAGAGCAATGCTGTAAACACCCCTATTAAGGCAGAATGACACCTTAAGCCTGAATCTGGACCCCAGAAAACTTAGAATTCAAGAGTATCTGACATATATAGCTGTGATAGCCACAGTGAAAAACTTATCACGAAAGAATGAACACTTTGTCAAGCAAACAATCTTTTCCCTTTAAAAGTATTGCCAAAAAGGAAGCACTATGCTGAAGTACAAAGTCAATCACAAAAAAAAAAAGAGAATATTGTTCCCCTCTAATTCTACTGGAAGAGCTCACAGAGCAAGTGAACGTGATAGCTGCCTTAATAGGCAATGACTTTCCCCGTCTTCCTAGATGTTTTCCTGAAGTGATTTTGCTTTAAATAATTCAGCAATATTTCTGTGTGTTACTGAGCAACTTTGGAGGTAGATAATCATGCCCACAGCTGAAAAGCATGATGTAGTTTAAAAAAACATAGTCTAATATTTACCCTTGTGTTTGACCCACTGAAAATCAAAATTTAATGCTGCCCTTTTCTATACATGAATCTATGAAATGTATTCCTCTCTTCAAAAGGCATCTAGATTGGGTCCTCTGAAGCATAACTTAGATTCACTTGCAAAATTTAACTATAAACAGAGTTACCTTTTTAAAATCACTGTTCCAATACCAGCCTGACTGCTGCTGAAGACTGAACGTTGTTTTGCCAGTCTCAGAAAATCATCCACAAGTTGCTGTTTCTGACCATTTGGGTTTGGCAAGTGAAAGACCTTTGCCAATGATTTTAGCTCAGGGGCTGAGAGCAAATCCAATCCTTCACACAGATCTTCCAGTTCAGATTCTAAAAGTAAAATGACCCACATATATTCATTATGTGCTATACATGTACACTCAAGCAACAGCTCAAAGTATAGTATATATAGCATATATACTACACAAAGTATAGTATATATAACTTAGTACTAATGTAAAGATTTAGTTTCCTCAAACATGTACTATTGATGTTATCTGGTACAGCTTGAAATTCATTCCCTTCACAGGTCCAGTTTGAAGGAATGGCATAATCACACACAAAAAAATCTCTTTGCAACTTCAAAACAAAAGCAAGTATAAAGAAATTCTACTGAGTTATCCAAAAAAGCTGTTCAGAAAAACCTGTCTTCCCAATGATTAAAACTTTGCCCAGTGCAAACACCAGTTCTGCCAGGAAGCAGCAAGAGCAGCGCTGCTTGATGAGGGAGAATAAGCCAGCAGTCAGTAGTGACCAGAGCACTGTCAGTGTCCTCACCAACCCTTGTGCAGTCCCGCTGTAAATGAACACAACGGGCAGAGCAGAAGTCCTAATAACAGATTCCACTGGCAGCCCCCAAAAAGGCATGATCACAAATCAGGTCCAGGGTCAATCCAGGATGAGACAGATATAAAACCAGAGACAATCTAAATTTACATCCAAGATCCATCTGCAGTGCATGGCCAAAGACAAAACTGGATACAAATACCTGCAGCACTGGATGGAGGTCCAGCCAGCCAGGGATGGACAAGGCCAGGGACAGTGTGCCTGGCAAGACAGCTAAGAGCAGTACTGAAGGATATTAAGTACAGCTCCTGGACCAGTGTCCAGAGGTTGCATAGGTCAGGGTCTGAGACGGGGCTGGTGACGGTAAGCCAGGCCTTCTGTTGCACCTATAGCCCTGAAATTTATTTAGCCCTCCCTATTCCCTAATTTGCACTACCTGCTTTTATTATCAATGTAACACAACTCATCTACCAGAAACCTTTATTTTGCTCCTTTAATTCTCAAGGCACAGGCAGATAAGCTTGTAGGGCATTAAACTCTAACACGACACAAGTGCAGATGTTATTTGCAATATTTCAAAGATTTATTAGTGCTGGCCATACCTGTTTGCAGAAATCTGGCTTCAGTCAGTTCTTCAATTATTGGTGACAAATCTGTGCTTATTTCTCCATACTCTATTTTGTTCACCTTTAACCAGTTCAGCTTGCGTTGAAAGAGCCTCACATATAACTTCTGCCCACCAACTGCAAATTGTATTTCAAGCAGAGAAAGAGAAGGAGAAAATTTAATTCTAAAACACAGTACTATGCATAATCACTACCTTACCCAGAAAAATTACTTTGATGTGGATGTCCTCAAAAACACACTTTAAATCTGCCTGTGTTCGTTCTGTGAGCAGACCTAGTAAAATACCAGAACTTACCTTTCCAAGTAACTATTGCTCAGTAGAATCTTTTAGTTTTGTAGGTAAAAAACTTTTGTAATGTATTTTGTAGGTAATAAACACTGCTGAAACACATTTTGGACATGCTTACCCTTAATTTTACTAGTATATCTACTGAAAACAAGGGGGAAAAACCTATTGATTTGGTTACCCTCAGCTAAGGGCTTTCTTAAAGTATCCTTTTAAAACACAAGCAACTCTTAAAATTCAACAAATAGCTTATTAAATCTTAGCTATTGTTACTACATTCAGAACCCCTTTGATTACTTAATTCACCCCTCATTAACTTCTACCCTGCAAAGAGAGGTTGTTTCATTTGTAACTCTAGCAGCCAGTGCAGAAACGGATTTATCAGCACCACTCTGCAATAATTCCTTCTCTGTTCTGAGAGGAATACTGAAATCACACCACTGAAAGAGAAACAAGCACTTCATTTATTTAACAGAACGAGGTACTATTACTAATCAGTGCTGTACTCATTCAGAGAATGGAGTGTGAAGATAATGAAGCTGGATCCTGAACGTCTCTTTTAGTATTTATCTCCACATTTAGGTGGAGAAAGTTAACCATCATAATACCCTTATAGCCCCGAGTGCACCAATAAGCTCTGCAGCGCTGTCCCATCCTCCCCAGGTTCATCTGCTTGTGTTCAAGGTCAGTTCTGATACGGTGCAGCTATGACCTGGGCTGAAGATACCAGGAAGGGTAGGTGAGGCTCTGTCAGACCCTCCCCCCCCCTATTTGCTCGGGAGCTGCACTTAAGCTCAGGCTGGTGGGCTGCTTGCTTGCCTTAGCTCTGCTGTGGTGTGCCAATACCCTGCCAGACACCTCGCTGACTTGCTTTCAGCCTTGCACTTGCCTCTTCACTACAGCCTTGCATGGCTGACTGCAGCACTGGCACCACATCCACTCTGCTCTTCGGCTCTGGGCAATGCTGGTGGCACTTGCAGGTGAGGAGAAGATGCAGCCCCTGCCTGCCCTGCTGTCCCCTTTGGATCCTGGCTCATCTACCTCATGCAGGTCTTGCTGCTCCCTGAAAAAATACTCTCCTACATTATGATCTCATTTTACTTACAATATTCTTGTAAGTTACGTTAGCATTATTTTTTAAATCTAATTAGTTAATTAAATTAAATAATTTAATTCATTAATCTTTGTGTTACTGCATAATTATTACAATACAATCTGTTACGAGTTCAACTTGTGACCAGGTAATCACTGCAGAAATAAAATGTGTACGTTTAGAGCCCTATTTCCTCCTCTGGAGTTTCTTCACCTTTTTAGAAGCCATCTCTGAAGATGGTTTAAGTCAGCTCAGCTGACTTTTCCACTAGGGCAAATGAAGAACGTTCAGAAAGGCCCTTCCAGCTGCTAAACTTTAGAAGAAGATCGTAAGCAAAAAAAAAATAAAATTTCTGAGATTGTTCTACCCAGTTTAAGTATTTCCTAGAGAAACAGATACACACCAATTCCATTATTTTTAAGAAACTGAGAGTGAGAACTACTTATCAGGGTTATGTTGCTTCCAAAAAAGCTTAAGCCAGCACCTCTCCGTTATTTGTAACTCAGTAGCCTGTACTCAAAACTTGGTGATGTCATATACACTAACCTTGTTCTATTATTCTCCTCCTCTGTGCAAGATATTAGAAAAACACATATTGTTGGCCTTAGAAAATTTCATGTAGTCACTAATCACAAGTTATGACCTTCATATTCTCTGTTGTAACGTCCTGTGGTGTCAATCTGCAATCATTTGGAACTTTATAGAAAAAAAACACTAAGGGACCAGTGCTCTGAACAGTTGGAACAGGTTTTTTCCACTCTGCAATGGGGAAACAGTCTAAGAACTGTTGTATATCATGCAGAAAAATTAATATAATCTACAGAGAGGAAAAAGACCAAAATATGCAACAGTTTCACACAGGGAAATACTAATCTTCAGTGTGATAAACTTTACAGCCTGCTCGTTAAGCCAAACACAGTGCATTCACACATCAGTAAGTGCAGCCTGCTTCTGGGTTGGTTTGGGGTTTAATTTTTCCCAGCAGGTATGCATGCAACAGTCACTTTTGTATGTTCAGCTCCTATAAATGAACTAAGCTTCTATGAGCACACATCTAAAAATACTTTGTCAGGCAGATGTATATTACCGTTGTAGCTTAAAACAATAGAAATGGCTATGCTTGCAATGTGCTGAGATACAAATTTGCTTGCTCTAGTTGTTAGAAGCTTGTTTCATTTTGATGCCCCAAGTTTGCAGCTCTGGTGCTGGTGAAACTACTCTTAAATACGGTTCAAGGTAAAGTTATAAAGAGACATACAAATTTTTGAGGGTTAGTTTTAACTCGCATCACTTCTGCCAGGCTTTCACTGTGAATCTTGTGGGAGTATGGATGCAGACAACGTGTCTGTTTGAATCTTGTTTAAATATGGAAGGCTTAAATCTCCAACGTTCTGGCTCCTACTGAAATTAGTGAGTTAAAAGTACTCAGCGACCTACAAGAAAATTACTGCTAATTAGTAATTAGCATCCTAAACAGTGGATAATAATCAGAGGGATAATCATGGACTCACACCAAGAAGAAAAGTAATCTGTAAACATGCTGAATTGAAAGTCACAAATGCCACCTCAGAAGTTTTGGGTTGGTTTTTTTTGAGATCTATCAAGCACAGGCCTCTTAATATCCCCATTTTGTAGAATTTGCATGTGTATTAATCATCAGAAGTTTGGTGTTAACTGATACTCTTTTCCTGTGCTACGAGTTTCCTTCCTTGGAAACATGTTTAAAAAATAGCATTAAAACAGTAAAAAAGTATTCAAAAAATCCCAGAAATACACATAATCATTCTTTCCTTATTTCTTAAAAAAAGCCACTGAGGGATAAGTCTCCTGAGCAAAAAAGTTGCTTCTTCCCTTAAGGAATTTATGAAGTTAAATTGCCCATTGGTATAGCACTCTTTGCACAAAACCACGTAATAGCTCTCTCTACACGAGGCAATGTGAACATATATTTTAAAAAGATACCTGATAATTTGCAGAACTTGTTTACAACGTTCATATCTCGCTCGTCAAAGAGTCTGACATCATCTTCATTCTCCAAGACTGCTCGCAACACCACTAAAAAATTCTGGAGGTAATACGGGTGACCAGGAGAGCGGGGTATGGAGCCAACCTCATTTATTTTGTCTAAAATGTCTGCAAGGGAATCTTCAAATTCTACCTTTTCTACAGTTTCTGACACATCATGATCAACCTCACCCTTAAAGTCTTCATGAACTTCCTCAGGAAGTATTTGTTCACCACCCTTGCTAAAGCAATTTTGTGCACCGCAGTCCACCTCTGTCTTAGAAGAAGGAAGAGCCTGAGTGTGAGGCTGAGCCTGGACTTCTGAACTACTGGTCAGCTCTGCTGACGTACAAATGGCTAGGTGTGTTTCAGATTTATCAGGACTAAGTATCACATCTTCAGCCCTCCTTTCTTTTTTGGTGCTCCTTGTACCAACCGATCCTCTTTTGACATTAACGTTCTCAGTTGGTAATGATGACTGAGCAGTATCCCCAAGGTCTTCTCCACTGCATTTGTTTATTTCTTCTTGAAATTCAGGTTCTTTCATTGAAAAATTTTGCTCCTGGTGCTCTTTCTGAGCAAGCTGATTTTCTTTCTGAGAACTATGCCCAGCATAAATCTCATCCTCATCATCCTCATCATCATCATCATCCCGTGCTGCAGCACTTTTGCACATACTGTGAACAGCTGGAGGTGAAGAGCTGATCTCTTTATATACGATCTGTTTTCCTCCCTGGATACGTCGTCTTCTGGACAGTTTAGATGACAAGCTTCCCAAAGAGATTGTTCTAACTGTCTGAGCCTGCGGCTCACTGTTAACAGCACGGACCGAACGATTATTGCTAAAATAAGGACTAATCTGCTGTGCTGCACTCCCTTCTGCTTTCAGTAAACTGCTTCTGTAATTACTTGTTTCCAGACGCAAGAGGTTTTTTGAAAAATAGGAGCTGGGATTATTTTTCACATTTGCAGCTGGGGGACTCTCACTGTTGGACGCCTTGAGTGTTGAACCAGTGACACCGACCTCACCATGGTTTCTCGGACACGTTTCATCCATGTGCTCATTTATTCTGTACCGTGGCACCATCTGCCCGCACACGGGACAGGCGATTCTGGCAGGGGGCACATTGCCAAAGCAGGAAATAATGGAGGAGGATGCCAAAGGTACAGATGGCGTCCCTTTGCCTTCCACTTCCGTTGACGCTCCTTTTTTGTTCTTTTTTTCACCGAGCGACAAACTTATGCGGGATCTTTTAGTTTCTGAAGGACTAGCTTCTGCCATTGGAAGTCTTCCAAGCGCTCACGTGGCCGAGGCAGCTTCATTCAGGCCACATTTCCTTATCCTGTAATACTTTAAAACCCCACTTTTCTTGGCTTTACATTTTCCATCTGTACTCCTCTGCCATGCCTTCAGGAAAAAAAAAAAACAAAAAAAAACCAAAATAAAATCGAATGAAAGATCTCCCAAGCGACCAAATGTAACGAAGACGAACAGCGAAGAACTCAAAGCGAACTGCTAGCAGCGGGGAAGTGAAGGAATGCCCAACTGCTGCAGCGCAACTGCCCCTTCCCCCCTTCTCGCTAGGCAGGCAAGCCCAGCACCCCCCTCACGCTGAACACCGCAGCTGGCTGCAGGGGGAGGCTTCGAAAAACGGGGACGCTGCTCCGCGCCACCACTATTTAACCACCACCTTCACCTACTGATGTAAAGGAACACCTGAAATAAAACTCAAGGCCTCTTGATTTTTGACACGATGCGGCTAGCCGTTCCTAGCCTTGCTATTCCCGGACGGCGACTGTCCGCTCTTGCGGAGCGCGGGCGCAGCGCAGAGCAGCGCCCCTCAGCGCTCCTCCCGCCTCCCCGGCCGGGCGGGCCGCGCCGCGTAGGAGCAGCGGAGCTGCGAGCGGGCCCGAGCGCGCCCCCGCCTCAGAGGCGGCGCCTCAGGTTCCCGAGCCCGCGCCTCCGCTCGGCCGGCGCGAGGCGCGCGCCCGCCCGCTCCCCCCCCCCC
>WTSP01013934.1:17921-34862 GCA_025331215.1 Actenoides lindsayi
AAATCATTTGAAGGTGTCAATGTCAAGGAGAAAGTGCTGATTACACAGGTCTCGATGAAGCATAACAAGAAAGGAAAGCAACTTCATGGAGCACACCTCATGCTGAAGTAGCATCATTTTATCAGGCATCCCACACTGCACCAGTCAAGGGGCTGGGAGGAACCAGAGAAGCCTAGAGAGCCAACAGGGAATGAATATCCTCAGCATATGAGAGACTTTGCCTGAAAGCACACATTGGAGCAAGGGCCAGACAGCATGGAGAGTGTGTTTGGGTGTTTCTTCCTCCTTGGAGCTCCAAACACACCATGAGAAGCGTTTTGAGGGTTCAGCCAAGCTCTGCACATACACACACACTGCTTTGGTTTCTCCTTGGTTCCTTCCACCCCACAGGGATGCCTCACAGAGAGGTACCAAGTCCTGTCTGAAGCCCCAGGCTGGGCCCAGAACACACAGGAACTTTGAGTTTGTTTTATGGTTTGGCTTTTTTTTTGTGTGTGGGGTTGGTTTTTGTTTGGTTGGTTCTTTTGTTTTGTTGTTGTTTTGGGTTTTTGTTTGTTTTTTATCGGAACCTTCCAACACTGCTGCACGGAAACATCAAGAACTCAGTCCCAGGCAGAGTGTCCTCTCCCACCTGCCTCCCAAAAAGTCCCCCAGCTCTCCAGATGCCACAGTATCAAGAACATTCCCAAAGCTTTCATTTTTCAGTCAAGATAAGATTGGATTTTCATTTGAAGCATATGTAGGCTTCCTAGTAACATTCGGTCTCCCCCAGGTTTGTCAGCGGCTAAGGGGGAAGAGCTGTGTAGGGCAGCAAACACGTGGCTAGCATTTTCCCTGCTCAGGTTATACAGATCCCTGTGAGTCCCACCAGCTGTAGACTCCCAGCCGGCAAGCTTCAAAGCAAGGGTAAGGATAATACTGTAAGGATTTTACAATAAGACTGGCATTGACTTTGATTGTCTCCCTGGGTCTACTCTGGGAAGATGTGAGAGAGAATAATCACTCATAAGCTATTAGTTGTTGAGTCCTGAGAAACATCAAACCACTACACCCTGAACTGCAGCATTTTATTAATCTGCTCCAAAACCAGAGGAAGGAATACCAGGTAGAAAACAAATGTAGACTGCGGTATAGGGAGAACAAGCCCCAGCATCACACAAAGGATGAGGCACATGCAGTCTCCTGTAAACTCAAGGTGAGGCAAAGCTGATGATTTGTCATGTTTTAATTCCAGGTGAGCCTCAAACTGCTTCTCTGTTCCTGTCACAAAGGGAGAGCTTCACCTCCCCATGCTCAGGACCTGCTCTGACACCACAGAGGTAGAGTGAAACAGGGACATACCACCCACCCTCCACCTACCCAGGAAAGCCAAGCTGTCCTTACATCACATTTCCAGGAACTGACCAACTGCATCCCACTGGAAATTTCCTAGGCCAAAACTGGAATCAGGGCTTCTCCAAAACAAACACTGATTGAAGCAGACACTTGCATCCCGTGGGCTCCTGCTACACATGCTCTCCCTTTTCCTGCCTACCTGTTTGTCCCACAGAGATGAAGACCTCCTGGCACTGAGAATTCGCTTTTGCTAACTGCAAGCATGAGGAAGAGGTACCACTGCAGTGACATGACCTTCAGCTATTCACAGGCTAGACATTTCCTTCTGACAGCTCCCACATTCACCCTCAAATTATATGCACTGTATATGACTGTTAAGAATAATCACTGTATTTGTAGTGGTGTGTTAGGCACCAAATTATGTATAGGCTAAGTGATTAGAGAGCAGAACAAAGTGGTTTTTCATGCAGCTAATGGCCAAAGTACCACTATTTTCTATCAAGACAATTTGCAGCCAGCATAGCATCTTCTCACTCCCCGGCCAGGAGCAGCATTGCATGAAATCTTCAAAAACAAATATGTTATCAGAAGTCTCAACGGCAGAGCTCAGAGGTGGCTGGAACAGCCTTGATAGTTTTGCATTCTCCTCACTCCACCACCTTGCCTTTCTGTCCCCAGTGCCTTCTCCTGCTAGCTCTGACTGCACATGGCTGCAGCTGAGGTGTGTATCAAGCGCTTAATCACATTAAAACTTCTGCTGACTACCATCTTTAGAGAAAAAACAACCCACTCTAAGTTTGTTCACTAAAGTTCAAAATCTACCATCTCAAGTCCCTGTCCTACAAGCCTCCCATCTGTGTCCTATTCAGAGTCTCCTTTCCCAAGAGGAAGCTAGCATACGCTCAAACCATCCACAAAATCTGTGCCTTTCAACGTTACCAGAGTCTTGCCCTTGTCAACTGGGCCCAGGTCCACCCAGTAGCTCACAACAGAAACTCAGTGCTGGAGCAGGTCCAATACAGTCCCAAACCTTTGGCCCATCATGGTTAAACTCTCTCCTCCTTTTTGTCCATGAGTCCTCTCCAAAATGCCTTCTAAAGCCTGCTCAAGGATGAGCTAGAATCATAGAATCATTTGGGTTGGAAGAGACATTGAAGATCAACACCATTAACCCAGCACTGCCAGGGCACCACTAACCCATGGCCCTCAGCACCACAGCTTGGAAACCCCTCCAGGGATCACGGGGACTCCACCACTGCTCTGGGCAGTCTGGACCAGACCTGGACAATCCTGAAGGGGAAGAAATTGTTCCTCAGCTCCAACCTAAACCTCCCCTGGGGCAACTTGAGGCCATTTCCTCTTGTCCTGTTGCTTGTTCCTTGGAAGAAGAGACCAACCCCTACCGGGCTCCAACCTTTCTGGGAGTTGTCAAGACCGAGAAGGTCTCCTCTGAGCCTCCTTTTCTCCTGGTACTCTCCTGTGTTGTGCCCTTAGAAATAACAGATCTAACACAGTAATTGGCACAGACAAACCAAGAGGGAGCTTCACGGCTGATTGCCCCATGGGGTAGGAAGGAAATACCAGAACTTTTTCTAGGGAGATGAGGAATCTCCAAGTGGGGACTAGTGAGCAGCTTGTAGTAATGGCAGAGAAGTCAGAGTGCAGGAACTGCAGGGAAGGAAGTGATGAAGCTTTGGAAGTACAGGAACACTGGTGCCCTTGATAGCTCTCTCTCCAAGGTTGATAGGTAGGTACAGCATGTTCTCTCCTATTGATCTATCAATGTCTGCTTTACAGAGAAGGGATTACTCACTTCTGATAACATAGCAAGGTTGCCACTGATGAAAATCAATAGATCTGAGCTACCCAGCCTTCATTTAATTAGATCACGCTGTAAATACATCGGGAGCAGAAGAGAGACATTCTCCACTACCACCTCTGCTCCATGTTCCTCTCCCCTGTTTTAGACAAGTATCTTCCTGGTCTTATCAAGATAAATTGCCTTGATCAACAGACTTGTACTGTCTCTTCTGTAGCCAAAGAAAGGAAAAGTGTTTTTCTCCATCACCTTGGTCCACAGCTTGGTAAAGCCAGTCAGGAAGAGGACACTAGAGATGTGCAAGCAAATTAGTGGCAATTAGCTTTGTGGGAAGGTGGATTGGATTAAGACTGAGTGTGAGCGAGATCAGGCAGCTTTTTACAAGCTAAATAAGCAACAAGCAGTTTGAGAGAGATTTCTCCCCCTGTTTACAAGGCTGAGCAAGGCCAGGGTAATTAATCTCTTTCCATTTGCCCTTCTCACTGGGGCTTGTTCTCCACTTTGAGCAAAGCACCCAAGACATCTGCTCAGATCTCTCACATTGCAGGGTGATGAAAACAAAGGCACAGATGAAAATTGCTTTAGAGCTTAGCCTCTTGGAGAAAACAAACGTGCCCATGCTATAATTAGGACTAGACATGCAAAAAAGAGAAGCAGATCCTTGACTGGGGCTTAACCAGGGAAAATAAATAAAAATAGCAGTAATTCTTCTCACATACACACACACATCACAAAAAAAACCCAAAAAAAACATGCAAAGAAAAAGGCAGCCCTCTCTTTCTGCAGCTCACAGAAGTAGTTATTTCATCTTTCTTGATCCTCATACAAAGGCAGATCCCAGGCACAGCCCATGGTTCTGTGCATGGTAAAAAAATTAGCAGCCATGCCCTATGAAAACAAGGCATTCAAACACACACTTCTCCCCCTGGGGAGAGCTTATGCACAGTGCAGACACACCATTAACAGTGTTTCATGAATTGCTCAGAGCTATTCAGATCCAACAACCTGGGCTATAATACCAACCATCATCTGAAAGCTGTGGCACAGCCTCCCTGCAATTCTCCCAGCCAGCAGCTGGCTTAGTGACATGCCAAGCACTTCCACTTGGAAGCTGCCCTTCCCACTCCTCCAGACATGTTTTAAGACATTTCATAAGAGTGATAAAGTCTCAATGCTTGTCTTAATGAAAAGGTTCCTAGCAATGTTTGCTTTAACTTGCCATTAACAGCACAATTAGAGCTTCAAGGCCCGTCTGAGCAGTGCCTCGGATGGTCATCTCTGCACAAACACTGCCTCTGGCCCCTTCTCTTGAGAAGGGCACGTCTCTGCTCCTTGCCCAGTACTTCTGCAGAAATCACATCAGGCACCAACACCAAACATTCCCATAGCTCAGCAGTAGGCCAGGAGCCAAAGCAATGAGCTGTGGTGCTCTTCAACACAGCTGGTAAATGTACATGTGCAATTTCCTGTTGATGGACAACTCTAGAGAGCAAAAAGTCTCCAAGTTTACTGGTGGTTTGGTAATAGAGTTGATGGGCAGTAAGATCTATCTGGCTGTCCAAAGACATCAGTCAGCATCAGGATTTGCCCTGTTCCAAAAGAACATCTCTGCTCTCACAAAACCCCTGTAGGACATAATCCACAAAGGCCAAACAAAACAATTAGCAGGTTGGAGGGTTGCAAGAGCTCTCCCAGCACTGCTATCTCAGTGGCAGGAGTCTGCAGCTACATCAGTGCTGGCAAACCTCTTCTGATAAGAGACAGGCTACCAAGCCTGCTGTATTCCACCTCTTTCAAGGTCTCCCTTCCAAGCACGTCTTATCCGTCATCCCCAGCACGCTCTGCAGCACTCTGCAGTCAGTCTCTGTGCAAGAGGCAGGTGCCAAAGTCTTGAGTCACCAGGCTTACAACCCTGTAACATCCTGGCAGGTCACTGCGAGCTGGGAACACAGAGAAGGAGCTCTGTCTCCGTGTGTGCTCCTCAGAATCCAGACATGATCTCCAACCCACTTCAGAAAGACTGATGTGTTCCAGGGAGGAATGACACCCTTAGGAACAGGTCTTCCTCCTCAGCAGGGGTCACCTAGAGGAACTGCTTAAGTAGGATTTTCTCTGGGTTTGTGAGGATTCTACTGTCAAAAGGACAGACTGCAACTGCAGGGAAAGAGGCTGTGGAGCAAGGCAGACATCCTACCAACAAGGGACCAGAAGGCAAGGGCGGCTTGATCAGTTGTCAGCAGTTTTTAGCGGGAAAGATTATGGCACTAAGATTATTAGTGATTCTTTAGGTAAAGGCACTCTAAGAAAAAAGGACAAAGGGAGGATTGGGGGGAAAAGCCACCTTATTTCTAGATTTTTTTTTTCTTTGACCCCTTGTTATCAATTGCTTTGAGATACATCCACGAATGTCAGCAGGCAGCTAGTGCTCCTTCATACTGACTGCAGAACTCTAGAGCAGAAAAACTGCTCCTGTCCCAGCAACCTTAGCAATTGACTCCTCTTTTTCTATTGTCAACAGGAAGACTGAGCTAAGTTATAGAACAAAACATCTTCAAGACCTTGATTCTTTTCTGAAATGTGGTTCAAATTGGCTAATGTGTTAGAAGATTACTGGGGTAGAAAGGGGAGGATAGATGGACAGAATGCAATCAAAAGCACCTCATTTCTCTCAGAAGGTCTACTAACGGACAAGAAGCCCTTTTGCACATATATAAACCCAAAGCAAAGGATAACATTAAGGAAGATAAAAGGAAAATGCCTTCCAGGGTCAATGCCTTACTGTTTGACTGGCACCAGGCCTTCTCTAGGGCTCCCTACAGCCCCCTGCAATGAGGAAAAAATTCCCTCTCACTCACACATAACAGCAGCCAATCTGTAATTAATCATAACTCAGCCCTGAACTTTTCCCACTCCTTCCATGTTAATTTCAATTTATTTCTGTAATATTGCTTGTCTCATGATTTCACTTTTCTCCATGCAATTGTAAAGGAAATAATTGCACAGCCACATAAGACGGGAAATAATTTTACACTTCAAGTCCCAAAGCCCACTTCGATCTAGGGTTTCTCATGTAAATGAACACAAATCAATGGGCTGTGGTATTGGCATCACAGGTGTGCAACAGGTATTCTCCTCCTGTTTCAGGCAACGTCAGGACCCATAATTACAGCTCCCAGAGTCCCTGTACTGAGAGACACATCCCTTGTCCTCACTGACTTTGATGGAACTATGCCTGCCAGCTGGTATCAGGGGAAGATTTATCCCCCATCACACAATCTCATTCTGTGCAGAGCTCAACAGCGGTACTGGGAACACAAATACCCAGGAGTAGAGTTTCCTTAAGTGAGTTCATAACACCTGGGCTTGATTCTCAGATTTAACAACCTCTAGCCTGGGATAGCCTGGCCCAAAGTGTCACACAACCCAGTCTGACTAGATTTAGTTCAGGGCTCCATGCTAGCACCCTCTGCAATGCTGCTTTCTCCCCCTGAGCTCTTCCAGCCAATGCTTGTTTAAGCCTCATCACAAATTGTAAACGTCAATGTAGAGTTCCCATCACCGCCTCAAGCACGCCACCCAAGCGTTGTTATATCTTCTGCATGGCTCCAGCAAACGATTTCAGTACCTCATTTCCTCTGAGGGATCATTTCTCCTCCATTTTTTCATCTCTGGGATAAAGATTACCCTCAGCTCTAGGTACAGTGTCCAGCACTGAGGGGCCCTGGCTGCATAGAGGGGCTCTAGATGCAATGGCAATTCAAGTGCTCTCTTTCTGCTCCCAGTTAAACCTAGATGCAACAGCCACCTCCCCACAGGAGCTGCCCCAGCAGCATATTCATTCCCAAGTGACTTTTACATGAGCTACAGCTTCAGAAGGCTAATGACAGCACACGTGCTGCTGCCGCATGCGGAGCTGACCGAGTAGCTTATCGTCTTCCCCTCAGCTTATTACACCTCGGCAACTTTATGACTGGGAAAAAGGAGCACCGTGAAAACATTTTGCTCTGAGCTCTCAAACAGGGCTTGGTCTGGCTTTGAAAGCTAAAAAGCTTCAATAGACACAAGCACGGTTTGCTCTGGGTCAGGCAGTTGCTTTATCTCCCCGAGCAGTCTGTGCAGACAGCAGCAGTGCAGGAGCCCCACACGTATCTCCCTATTCTTCTCACCAGCCCCTTCAGTTTGGCTTTCACAAGAGGAATAGGGTGCCTTTGAACAATTTCCCAGTAAAAACACCAGGCAGCCCTGAGGTGGCACAATGCAGGGAGTCCCACAGATGCTTCTCTGTGCACCCCAGGAAAGAAGCCAGCAACCTCACTTGTGCAGAGTGGACACAAAGATGGAGTCTGGCTTTACCCTGCTTCTGATTTCCCTGAAGCACCATCACCTGGGTTTGGGGAGGTGCAGGCACAAGGGGACACTCTTTACCATGGGGGAGGATAAAAGGGAGCAAAGTCAGAGTGCAGCAGTTTGGCTAAGACCACTGAGTAGAGGCAGCAGAAGCTGGACCAAGTCCCTCCATCAGCCACAGGTGACCACGCAGGGAGGAAAGCCCAGCCTGTCGCATTCAGAGCAGCTCCTCCCTGCAGCGGAGCTGTGCTTTCTCAGGTGGAAGAGACAACAGCTCTGCTCCACACACCAAAACCAGCTCAGTTGCCTGTTCCTTCCAGTATGTAAAACAATGAGATGTCAGCTCCCAGAGACTATTAAATAACAATTTAAGAGAACCCTGTACTTGTCAGTGAAACAAAGCCCTGACCCTGTCAGCTGTCTTGAGAGCTCTGCACGTTGCTCAAGCACCATTTTTATAGGTTTTGTTTCTTCTTATGAACGTGGGAAGAGAGAATCATCAGCAGCCACCAGCAGCAAATCCAGTTGTGCTGGAAACAGCCTGCAACATGAATGGAAATGGTGTCTTTCCTCTGCGAGGAGCAGAGGCCTTTGGCAAAAGGGCTGGAAACTCAGAGAGTCTCCTGCCTTCTCCAGTGAGAGTGGAAGAGAAGTGGCTGAGCTGACACAGCATCAGCCCCAGGTCCCCATGGGACAGGACACACACCCCCAAAGGAGAGAAATGCAGTTCTGTGGCAGGGCCAAGAGACCTCCCTAGTCCAGAGCAGCCCTGAGAAATCACCTGGGTCTGGTGCAGAGGCAGGACAAACTGGGAAAGCAAACTGGGGAGATAGAGTACTGGGATTTAACTCAACTTGGCAGCAAAAGTTCAACACCGTTCAGTCCTCAGTGGGGGTGAACTTGAATTGCCAGATCAAGCAAAGCCCAGGGTGGCTGCCTTTCCTCCTCTTTTAGCTCCAACTCAAAGACTTTTGTTTTTCTTCCTTTAGTGCAGATCAATCTATGGAAACGAGCTCCACGCACTGTTTGCTTGCGCTTTGGAGACAGAGTAGAAAGAAACTAACAGCATCCCAGAGCCTCAGGGAAACTCCCCACAGAGAAAACACCGACAAGTTGTAAAGCAGCTTATTCATTTTGTGTTGTGGACCCCTCGGGTTGAAGGAAAGTGGAAGACAGACTGGGCAGGGCTGCAGGCAGGGGGGCTCCCCTGCTCCATGCCAGAAAAATGGCTCCAGGAAGGCTTCCCTACATTGACAGCAAGAAGATGGGCTGCTGTGGAGCACACAGAGGGAGAGTTTCTAATTAAATTCCCCCAGGAAACTGCTTTGGAAAATAAAATTAATTAAAAAAAATTCACAATTGCAAAATTCCTGCCTGAACCATTTCATTTTATACTACAATGGGAGGAAGGCAAACAATACCTGAAAGGAAACACTCTGATTGTCATGAAGCAAAGTGCCACTTTCATTTTTCATCAAAGGCAGATGAACCCTATTAAAAAAAAGAAAATATCCATTTCCTCACTTCATTATCTTCCCCACACCCCCAACCCAGGAAAACCATCCCTCAGGAAAGCTCATTGCTGGCTCCATTCCCAGCCCTTCCACCTTCATCAGGGGCTGCCCTGGCTGCTTTCCTCCTGCCTCCCTCCCCAGACTGAAGAGATGATCCCCATCCCAAGGAGTGCACCATTCCCTCAGTGCCAGCACTGACACAAAATGGCCACCTTGCCTCATGAGGCCTGGCCATGGCACCACAGCTTCCCCCCATCAGGCTGGCCACCGACAAAGCTCCAGTCCTCCTTTGTGGTGACAAAGGCGAGGAAAACAAAGAAAATTTTGGCTGGCATCGCTGCCATGAGGAGTAAGGTGGCCTCCCTTCCCACCATGGCACCTGCCCCTTGCAGGGTGACAGGGCCATTTGAGGGGGATTCACCTGGCTCTGCTGGCTTACACTGTTACCATGGTAACACCCGCTCAGTACAGCATGTGAAACACTCCATTCACTTATTGATTGAGCCACCGTCAAATTCAATCACAAGTGAAAATGGATTTTTTAATGCGACTATTAGCTGCTTTTGAAAGGCAAATTGAGTTCAGTTATACCGAGTCAGCCATCAAAAAACAATTTGCCATCAGCCAGACTGTCCGGCAAGGCACCCAACCCAGACAGAGCCACAGAGGGGAGGAGAGGCCTCTTGCCCACATTTCAGGAGGCCCAAGCCAGGAATGGAAAGAAAACAAAACTTCCCCCCTGCTCCCCAGTAACGCACTGGATGAGGAAGATGAGGTGCAAGGCTGGGCTTTGAGGAGCTGGCACAGACACTGCCCCACATCTCTGCAACGCAACAGCTGTCACCTGCCCTGGGGGGTTCAAAGACAGCAATATGAATGATGGGGTTCATCACAAAACCCAAGCGTGGCTCCAGAATGAGTAAGATGGAAGCTCTCCCCAAACATCAGCGTGTACCACAGAAGCCAAGATGAGGAGGACACACGACCCGAGTGATCACAACAGGCTACTATCCATACAGAGAAGACCAAAGCAAAGCCAAGCCAGCATCACCCACCTCCATATCACCCCACATCCAACATGATTCAACAAAACTCATTTTCTTCTAGCAGCTGGAAAATAAGATTTTTCCCTTGCTGATTAGGGAAGCAGATTCTCATTACTGTGTTAAGTGGGGATCAATATTGCATCCAAGTCTGAAATCAGCCCTGTCTGACAAGGTGCTGAACACACCAGTTTCCCCTGTTACGGCTTGAGTACCATCCCTGGGGAACACAGACAGCATTGCTCCAGGATGGCTTCACGGGGACCAAGCAATGGTGAAAGGTGGAGGGACAGGAGAGAGCAGCTTTTAACTAAGACTTGAAGTTCTGATAAAACTACACTAGATGTGGCTGGATTTACCTGTATACACACATGTAAAAAAACCCAAAACCCTCTATATGTAAAAAACACTTAAAATATATGTTTGGGGTTTTTTTCCTACAGAGCTCAAGGACTATAATACAGCTCATTAATTATAAACACAATTTTTCAAAAGCCCTGAGAACCTATAAAAGCATAAGACCAATACATAAATAATAATTAAAAAAAAATCCAGATTCACTTTGGGGTGCCAGCCTTTCCGATTGTCCTCTAAATCCTGTGAGCAAACTTACTCACTGGCATTATTAAACACTTGCAGAAACAGCCCAGGAATTTCTATAGAGGCATAATCCAAAGAGATCAGCTTTCAAAGAGTCTGTGCTTCCCGCAAAGCTCATAGTCTTGCCTAATACGAGCTTAACCACATGTTTGTGGCGGATGAAATAGTATCATTTTGCAATTATTATCATTCACACATTATTTATTTAACCTGCAACCACATTATATTGACTGCAGAATTGCTGTCATTTTTAGTTTTGATGGCTCTCTTATTGAGCTGAGCTGAGCTAGAGGAGCTGTACTTGGTGCTCCCAGCATAGGAGACTTTTTTTTTCCCACCCGGCACACTCCCCAACCAAACCCGAGCCTTTGCTCCAAAGCTGGTGGTATTGGGTGCTGACATCCCCAAGGACCATTTACAGGCCGTTTCACATCTTTTCCTCTGCCTCACCTTCCTCCACTGGTTGTATTTGGGGAATTAGTCCATTCTTGTCATCAGTACAAAGTACCACACACCAAAGAGTTCCAGAGGCCAAAGGACAGAAAGTGGACTTTATGCCATCTTCGCAACCTACCCAGCTACTCTGAAAGTGCTTATATAAAAGCTGTAGGGATGCGACAGCAGTTGATGGGCCCCGTGCACCCCAGAAAGTCAAAATGCAGAATTGACAGCCTGTCTTGTGCCAAAAACCCTCCAAGGGAGGCTGCAGGGAAGCAGCAAGGTGGGTCACAGCCACTGTCCCTGTTTCTTGCAGCAAAATAAGTACCAAGGGATGCACTTCTTAAGATCTGTATGACAGATGGGTAAAAAAAGCAAAACAAGACAAAACCAAAAAACAAACTGCCCTTCCTCTCTCTGCTCACCCTGGTTCTTCTCTAACACATCCCTCCCCTGAAGCCTAGTGAAAACAGGAAATCAAACATTCTCCTTCACCTTTTTCTTTTTTTTCCCCCTCTTTTAATTTTCCCCAACTGTAAAGGATGAAGTCATCCCTCCTCCGGTGATGAAACATCTGCCTGGAGAAGCTTGCGGTGCAACGCAACATATTTTGATTACTGCTACATCTAATTACAGATAAGAGAAAATTACAAAGCACAGTTTAGATATTCCCCCCACCCCACCGCCCCCCAGAAAAAAAAAAAAAACACACCACAAAAAAACCCCAACAACAAAAAACAAGCCACAAGGCATCTGAAAAAATTATTGAAAAGCAGCAGCATTGACAATCAGACTGGAGGCAGCTTCCCCATCAGCCCTGAAAACCAGCATCAGAATACAGAGCCTTCTTGGAAAGAGGTAGTATCAAAGTGAGATCAGGGAAAGATTCATGCCAAGGTCATGTGGGAATCAAACCAGTATCTCCGCTTTCTCAAAGCCAAAGATGACTTAAGCTGGGACACAACAATAGGCCTACGTGTCCATTCTTTCCAGTTCACCAACATTTATTCAAGGTAAAGCTCTTGCAGATCCCTCACACATAAAACAATGTACAAGGAAAAAAACATTTGAAAGAACATTAAGCCTTAATAACTGACTCATGTCCACAGATTTCAAGACCAACCAAATACTCGATCTTCAGGAGCCAACACACAGTGAGCAAAGGTGTACTCTCAAAACTTAGCAGTCCTGGCTTACCCTAGACAGAGGCAGTGCTACCACAGCTCCAAAGGGAAGTCCAGGTTGTTGTAGGGGAGCTCTGAACACATTCAGATGTGGCTTATAGCAGACAATGACAGAACTCTCATGTTGGCCTCGATTCCATGAAGAAGTCATGCTGGCAACAGGAGAGGTCTCAAAGGCACAGCATCACCACCCACATCCCCTTGATATTCAGGAGGGGCTGATTTCTTCCTTTGTTATCTCTCTGAAAACTCCACTGTGAAACATTAGTGGAGTGCAGCCTCCAGCCATTCCAGGATGCTGTTCACCATAGAAAAAAGATTTTAGAAGTTCAAAACAAAACCCTAATCACAATTGTTTCTCTTTCCCTGTCTTGCTCTTCAAGCTCAAGGGGAGTTCATGGCTAACCAGAAACAAACACCACATCTAACAAGCCCTTGCATGGCAAGGAACCAAACACAGACACCTGGGGAGCCTGATCAACAGCTTCACTGGAGATATGATGGGTTGTTTATAGCAGCTCACAGAAAAGCAGTGAGAAATAACCAGGTGGCCACCTTCCTTCCACCTCTCTCCCCACCAAGTTTCACAGAAAACCTGATTTCGTTCTTAATGTTTCAAGTTTCCAGAAGAGGAAAACAAAACACTGTCTGTGATGAATGGAGTTTGGCAGCTGTTCAGGACAGGTACAGCACATGAAGCCATGTGAAACTGGCCCAAAACCTTCAAACCCTGCATAGAAACAAATAGTTGATGGGAAAGATGCTCACAAACAGGCTGGGGGGGATGTGGGGCGTGAGTCCCAAGTCTCCATTTTTCTTCATTGATATTTGTTGCTGCTGTTCTGCTGGCAAACTGGCCCGCATCCAGTTTTCTAGCAAGATCTCTTCTAGAACAATTGCTCAAAGGATCGTATTCACTGCTTCTCATCCTGCTTGAGTGTGAAGACACACTGTTGAGCAGCAAGTCCCTGCCTCAAGTGAACAATGCATGCTGATTTAATCCAAGTCCATCTAGAGGCTGATGAGAACAGTCTGAAATAGCTGGAGTGTACAGAACTCAGCAGTCCTGGGGGGGGTGGGGGGGGGGAAGGCAGCCAGATACACTTAGAAATCATGCCTGCCATGAATGTTCTGGGCTGCTCCTGAAAGGTCACCTCCCTCTATGTTGTAGGATTCCACCAAGTTGCATCTGTCAGGGAGAGAGAAAAATATAACCCCAGGGCTCTCCAAGGTGGAATTAGTCCTTCAAATTCTCCCCTCTGGGCACACGTGCGTATGCATAGAGGGAGCGCGTAGTCATTTCTGCAGAGCACCACGTGCTATCATTCCTCAAGCAGCCCAGATCTAGTGTTGACAAGGTCAAATGCAAGAAGAAAGCTCACTCAGGGCTAATGGGAGGCAGAGAGTTAGAAGATTAGTCACCATCCAGATGTCTTCGTTTGCAGGGAAAGAGAGAAGTGCTGGGGAAAAAAAAAAAAAGACCAGCTGACAAGGGGTGGAGGATATGAGAGAGAAAAGATGGCATGGGACTCAAACACTGGTATTCAGCCCTTGACTCTGCCTCCTATCCCCACAGCATCTGCTTTCCTCCCTGTGTGCCCCCACTTCACCTCTTGGTCTCCATCTCCTCCTAGGGTACTAGAATCTTTCTGAGGCTTGCAAGGGCAAGTTCTTCCAAGCACAACCAAAATCCCCAAGCCCCAAGTAATGGGGTGTGTGTGTGTGTGTGTGTGTCAGAGGAAGAACTGGTTCTAACCCTCAGTAGGACAGCCCTGAGAGAAAGAGCGGTTTCTCACCTATTTCTGTAGGACACAAGAGAGTGTTCCCAAGCTAATCTGCCAGTCTATTTGGAGCATCAGTGTTTGCCTAAGCAAATAGCTCGGAAAGCTCCACAAATAGCAGGTGAGTTGGCTAATTGGGAAGAAGTCAGAGAACTGCAGAGAAAAAAAAAAAATAGATGCAGGCAGCACCAAAGGCAGCAAAGAGTATGGCTGAAGGGGTATGGACACCCCCAAGGGCACATTTGCCCTCCATAAATTGTTACGCTTGGGCCCAGCACCTCTGTCAACACCACTTTCTGCATATGCAAATAGGACCATACTCCCGCAATTACATAGCAATCAGAGGCAAATTACATTCTTGCTGTTTACTTTCAGTGTCCTTAATTAATCCAGTTATTAGACGATTAATGAAGCTTGTTTAGTGAAAAACTCCTAGCATTTCCAGCAAGAGCTCACACATGCACCAGGCTGGCAGCTGGCTCTGCAAAACTGGCATGCTGGGCTGGAGGCAACAAATCCAACACCAGTCCCTGAGGCCAGAAGAGCCAGGGTGAGATGGCATCCTGCCCTACAGTACAGAGGAGATCCAGGCTTGGGTTTTCCAGCCCATCCTCCACTCCACCACTTTCCCACAAGGAGCTGGGTCCTTCTGCTCAAGCTAACCCCACAATCTCAACCTACTGCACACAAAACCACACTGCTGAGACCCCAGCATCTGGACATGCCTCTCCAGGAAGGCTGGGGCATTCTGGAGACACAAACCCACACTTGCTTGCTGCTCCTCTCCAAAGGCAAGAGAAACCATTCTAGCAGCTCCTGCTAGAGGAGACACCCAGCTCCGTGCAGCAACTGGTCTCCTTCTCCTCTCCACCACCAGCCAGCTCCCTGACCTCCCCAAAGGTCACCCCAGCTTGTGTTTGGTTAAGCTGCTGATAATTAAGTGGCATGTTCATCTAATGATCAAATTGCTGCATCAGGAGCATGAAAGACTGAGAACTAATTAAGGAGCTCATTTGCATACTCCAGCTTTTCCGGTGCATGTATGGGGTTCCCATAGCAACCAGTACAAAAGCTGATGATAGTGTGTGGGTTTTATTGGGTTTTAAGTGCTGTTCCTTCCTTTTGTTATCCCCAGCAGATAACAAAGACTCTGCAAGGCTGGTGCCGTGACACCTGGCTTGGGAGGAGGATTTCTGCACAGCAAGAAGGAACAGGAACATGCCTGGGAACTGAGCCCACTCCCAGTGCCATTAAATTCAGACACCTGAGGAGCAGGTATTTTGGGGGTGGATGCACAGCCCGAGGACACACTTGAATATAAATACTGCTCTATCAAAGAGACTTCAAGTCACTTTCGCCCCAGCTCCAGAGAGAAGTTTTTCAGAGGATTGCACCAAATTTGAGAGCATACAAATACTTGCATTACGGGCTGGCTGCAGGGACCCCAGATTGTCACTTGCAGCATCCAAGATGTGTTGAACACTGTGGGATTGGGTGAGAACACCTAAAGACTGCATCCCAGGTATAAGCAGGAAGGAAACAGGGCATGTGTCAGTGGGGATTCAGCTCAAGAGGCAGCAGGTTCCCAGCACTGGAACATAGGCCAGCACTGCACTCTTTCATCATGTCACTTCTCCTAGGCACCAAGATTTTTTTTCCCCTGCTTTGTATTTCTGGCAAGAAACCTTTGCATTTAGATAAGGAGTAAAGCCTGGGATCAGATCCGAGATCTGAACTCCAGAGCAGAGAAGATCAGTGTTTTAATGAATTAAATATATTCTAAACTAAATGTAACCTCTTAGTGCTCAAAAATTTGAGTGAAACTAACTTAAAGAAAAAGCCAACAATCCAACTCATTTCAGCATTCTGGCTGTGAACTGGCCTCAGGACAATCAATTATCTTGAATTTATTCGTTATTCAACTTCCCTCCAACAGCCAGTTTCCAGGCTGTGAATCGCTGGTAAGCAATTCCTCCTGCAATGGCCTCACTCACATTTCAGACTAGTTTGCAGGGAAACAGCTTTCCTGAGCTGCCCAGAACCATGCATAGCACTGTTGCACAGGCTGGAAAAGGGCAGGATGCTTTAGCTGGCACATTCAGCCTTAGTGCCAGGGGGATTTGGAGGGACACAGGTTTTTTGATATCCAGCAGCAGCATTTAGAGATGCAGATATAACCCAAGCTGCAGGGAACGTCTCCCAAAGGCTACAGTCCTGCCAGGCCTGGGAGGATCTGCTGAATTCCTCCCCATGACTGTGTTATCATGCAGGGAGGACACGCAGCATGAACTGTGCAGCAAAGCCCGCTTTATCACCGAGACCAGACACCTGCAATCAAAACACGAAAACCCAGCGCACTCGCAGATGTTTCCCAAGGTTGGCAGGATGGTCTTTGGAGTGGGAGGCTGCAGGGATGAGACCTCAGCTCTCCTGCTCCATGCTGAGCCCACCCTGGGCTGCCCCAGAACTTGTGGGTTGGGGACCAGACAGAGCAGAACTGTCCCCCCCTCTTCCAGGGTGCTGAAAGGAGAAAGATGCTGAAGACCACAAACAAAGCAGCAGAGGAAGCAGTGCTGGCACTTCATGCAGCCTGCACACACACACCCACCCCCAAGTTACATTGCAGCTAAAACATGACCAGGGCTTGTGGACACCCAAAACTTGCACACCTCCACTTGAAACCCTGCACCTTCTTATTATCCACACTGAAACGGAAGGAGCCTTTCCTCTGCCCCAGTCTACCCAGCATCCTGGAAAGCTCTCCTAAGCCTTCACACTGGAAGAAACCCCCCCTTGCCCCCTCAAAGCCTTCTCTCCCTCCACCCCCGTTTCCACCCCCCCGCCCCCCCCCCGCCCCCCCTCGCCTCCCTCCTACTCCTT
>WTSP01013934.1:36590-65554 GCA_025331215.1 Actenoides lindsayi
GGGGGGAGAAGGCATCAGCCTGAGCTCCCCCCCCCACTTCTCAAATCCCCAGAAAACCCAAACACAACACAAAAAAAAACACCCCCACCACCCCCCCCCCCCCCCCCCAAAAAAAAAATCAAACACAAAAAAACCCACCACAAAACAAACAACAAAACCAGAAAAAACACAAGCCACAAAACCACAACACACAGGTCAACCACTCAGGGAACTCAAGCAATTATTGGTATTTAAATTCAACAACTCTTCACAGAAATAAGAGGAAAAAAAATCTGACAAGTGCTTTTAAGCTGTAAGGGAGGCAAAGAGGAGAAACAACAGCACAGATTTCAGGACAGATGCCTTATTTAAAATATATACACACACACGAAGTGCCAAAACCTAGGAATGTAGTACCTAGGAATCAGTATCTACTCTGATCTTCTTCTGCTCAGCCACAGGCAGAACTGCCCTCAAAAATACCAAGCAAAGCAGAAACCCAGTCCTGATAGACACCAACTATCTCCTAAACCAGACACAGCAGCAGCTCTCGTCTCTCTGAGAATATTGACTCCAGAGCCTGATCAGATCCACATTGCTCGACTTCCATCTCAATTGCTTATTGACTGCTCCCTTTCAATTAACTTTCATAATCAAGTAAGTGGCTAGTATTAAACAGCACTGTGTAATGAAATGCTGTTTAAAATTAACCCGCCGCACTGGGAGGTCGCTGGATCTGCCGCTAAAACACACCCAGCACCGTGAGGTATTAGGGTCTGTTCAGCAGAGCTGGTAAAAATAGGTTCTAGCTGATAAAAAATGGGGCCAATTAAAATTCTGTTTCAAGACCAGTGAGGTTGGAATTATGCAAACATTTTGCATATCTCTTTAAGAGCATCTTTATATCATTTAAGCTAAAGTCTGCAGAATGAGAGCAAGTGACTGTAAAGCACACTTAGACCAAAAGGAGCACCCATAGGAGGAGTCTTTTGATTTAACACTCCACCAGATCTATCAAGAAATCAGGACAGCTATTGTGTTTAAATAGAGTCTGGTACAGGAGGGGAACATGAATCTACCAGAAACCCAATCCAAAGTCTAGCCAAGTGACTTCTTCCCCAAGCAAGCAGCAAAAGCAGCCCTTTGGGACATGCCAATGAAGCGCAGACCCCGCTGTCCAAGGCAACAGCTTTTGAAACTGCTGTGCACCACTGGCTGACAACAGCAGTTGCACAACCCTCCTTTCTGCTCTAACACCTGCAGCAGCACAGCCTGAGCACTGGCAGGACATGCTCCAGGGCTGGCTACATTTCTAAGAAGACACTTTTAAGGCAGAAACGTTTGAGAGCAAGAAAGACACAGAGCAACACTTTGAAGAAGTACTTGTGCAGGATAAAACTAGCCTGTCCAGCTCCATTGTCTGCACCATGCCCTGAAGAACTCCCCAAACCATTTGAGGACAGAGGAACCTGGAAGATCTGCTTGGTGACAGCACAGCTAGTCCCCAGACATGGTCTCTGGAGAACTTGGAGTGTCCTTCCTCACAGACACTGTAAGGGAAGGGAGGGGGATGCTGTAATTAAGGTAAAAATCAGCCTTTCCAGTCATTATCAGGGAAAACTTGGGGTGGAAAGCTGCTTATAAAAAACAGCAGAGCAGGATCTCAGAGTTAGAAACAGCACCAGACATCAGCTCAGGTTTTCTGGGAGCCCTCTGAACCAGACGGCATTTCACAACCGAGCCGACAGTGATGGATGCGGTGGGAATGGAGCAGAGTTGTTTTTTTTTCTCTTGAGAAGCTCTTTTGACAAGTATGATCTTATCAAAGTTTCAAGCTTTTCATTACATTTTTTTTTTTTTTAAAAACTCCTGCCTTAAAGCCACACTCTGTCCTCCCCACACCAAGGCAGAACAGCCTTGGTTCCCTGCTGGCACCAAGGCCTCCCCTCCCCTGAGCAACCCATTAGAGCAAGAGCAAATCTGCAATTAATACTCAGATAGGTATAGAAACTTGCAGAACACGTGAGGAACTTCACTCAGACTCTGAGAAGGGAATATACAGGCACCTTTGGGCTTGAAGGGACATGTGCAAAGGGATGAGAACTCCCAGCACTCCCTTTGTCAGGGCATCACACCAGCGCTTTGGCTGAGCACCTAAAACAATAACCTGCCCAAAAGCTGAAGACACTCCACTTCCTCAGGGCAGGCAGCAGCACCTTCCTCTGCCTCCTTTCTCCCCCTCCCATCTGCTTTCCAGAAGACAGACAAGCTTGGGCACCCCACCCCTCCCCTCCCTTTCCAAGGGCCTTTCCCAGAACACAGGGACAGAAACACCAGTAGCAGACACACCAAACTTCCCCCAAACAGGCAAAACAAAGACTCCTTGAAGACCCACGTACCTTCACCCCAGGCTGAGCTGTCCTAAGGGGCCAGAGACAGTAAACCCTCCTCCCAGGAAGGGAGCAGAGCTGCTTTTATTAGCTGGCAACTCCCTAATTAGCCCAGGTTGGTCCTGATGAGGAGGGTGGAGCTGGCACTGACTCTGAAGAGAGAGGAAGCCCTGGAAAATCCCTTCTGCTCTGCTCCGTGCCTTCAGCCTCATCCCACATCTTGGGGAAGAGCAAATGAGGAGGAATTCAGCCCTTTCTGCCCCAGATTCTGCCTCAATCTCCGAGCACTGATGCAGGCGCCAGGGTGATGCTGAGGAATCCTCTCTCCATCCCATCCCCTCTCCCAAGAACATCATATGCAGCAGGATGGCCTGGAGAAGAAAGACATCAAGCTCCATGGTGTCATTAAGAGTTTGGCCACCCAGAATTTTCCTCCTCAGCCAAAACCAAGTCACCTCCTGGAGCTTGAAACGAAGAGTCACCAAGAGACAGTAAACGCTGAGTGCAAAACCATAGTCTTTTATTAGAAATCTCCTTGTATAAAAATGATCATGCTTTACACAGCCATCGAATAATTCATAAACATCCAGGCACTGAACTTTGTTGGGGTTTTTTTATGTTTTTGTTTTTTGACTGGTCAGTACATAAAGCAGACATATTTCAATCCATATGGTCATCACATACATTAATTAACCATCTATAGAAATCAGCACTTTGAACACAGTCTAGATTTTATTTTATTTTTGTTGTCTGTTTTTTTGTTTGTTTATTATTATTATTATTTAAACTTTAAGTATTTTTATTTATTTTTCCTTTTTGCAACATACAGAATTTGGTAGGATATGGGAGATAGAGGGATGGAGGAAGACAGGAACAAAAGAAAATGGAGCATTAAAAAAACAAAAATAGAGAAAACAGAAGGTTCTGCACAACCACAAACAATCTCACAAATTCCAGAAAAAGGAAAATATTGGGGTTTTTTTTGTGTTTTTTTTTTTGCCAAGATACAGGGGAAAAAAAACCCAAAGACTTGCCGAGGTCTGTCACCTCTTCCCAGCACCACATCCCCCTGCTCAGCTGTCCCTCTTCCTCCGTGGGAGGCATGCATTGTCATGGGGGGCTGTGGTTTATTTTTATTGTTTCTTTATACTTTTTTGCTGCTGTTGATCGTCATCTTCTCTGGGAACTCTGCCCAGTGGCACCACCAGGAGTGTGCCCCCCCCCCGCTGCCACCTCGCTGTCCTATCTGCGCGATGCACTCCCTCCTGTGTTGTGGCACCCGCAGGCTCCTTCTGTGCTAGGCTGTTGCAATGGCAGGAGCTAAATTGCGTGGTTGCTGTAGCTGACGTAGGTCTGTTTGGTGGCCAGTGCTGGAAAGAGACAAAACCTCACATGTACCATCAATGAAGCCCACTCTTCCCTCCTGGCTCCTGTCCTGCCACCCTGACCTGACCATCATGCCAGGATATGATGGGAGGGACATGACATGGGGTTTGCTCATGGGTCTGGACAGTGCTGGCACTTGAGGTCATACTCAGTGAGGACATTGAGCTGTGGCAGTGGGGTTGAGCCTCACAGCAGCTCTTTTGGACTCCCTTAAGATGATTCATCCCAAAGAGAGACCCCAGGATGTGACATGAGCCACAGAAAATGTGCTCTCAGGCTCCCGTTCACTTTCTTCAGCAACCCCTTAGAGAAAAACCCTCAGATGCTCCACATTCCCTAAAGCTCAGCTTGCCCCAGGCCTGCAAGATCCCAGTTTGGGGTCCAAGCTGGTCACCCTACACATCTGCATGCTGCTCCATGGCAGCTGGGAGCTCAGCAGGGCACTGCCAGTGCCTGCAATGGGTGGCACAAAGCCAGCCAGCCCATCTGTGTCCCTCACTAAGGATCCCTGTGCCCGTGCTCAGGTGCTGGAGGAGCAGAGCACGTACCCAAACCTGCTCCCACCTTCCAGCTTCCACAGCCCTTGAGATGGAGCTGAACACAGATGGACAGGAGGCAGCAACGGCTCCAAAGCCACCATGGGTTGCAGGCTGATCCCAGGGGAGCTGCCACACAGTCCAGTGCTGGGAAAACACCTAATAGCAATAAAGCCTGCTGCTCCCTGCAGGGCTGCACCACTGTCTTCAGGCTCAGAGGCTGCAGCACATCACTTGCTTTAGCAGCAGCCACAGCTCAGGGAGAGGTGGAAGTGGCAGCTTGCAATGCCCTGGGATGTGGCAGCACTTCAGGCACCTCGCTCTGCGGAGACCTCACCATGAGGTCCCCAGGTACCATGGGGCGCAGCAGAGACACAAACACCCTCCAGCCAAGGACACGGACAGGCACTGGGACACAGAGCCTGAGACACGACAAGCAGCACAAACGTGGCCTCTGCAGAGCCCAGCACCACACAGAAGGGATGGGAAGCCCAGCAGCTCTCTCTCTGTCTTGGTGCCTTGCTGACAAATGAACCTTGCAGCAGATTTCAAACTGGTATTCCCAGATAACAATTAGATAGGCCATAGGAAATTAGAGCTGACAGAGCTATTTGTTAGCTGCAGTGTTTTCATAGCCAATCTGCCCATATCAAAACACTGCAAATTATTTATTCTGTTGTTTATTTAAGGATACGTGACCTGCCAGTGACAGAGTGAAAAATGGCCCCTTGGTCCTGTGCTGCCAACCCCACCGTGCCTCCTACCCCCAGCACTGATGCCGTGCCCAGCTCCACACCTTGGCACACCTCAGGAGCACACTGCCAGCCCCATTCACACCCAGCTCCCATATTCCCTGCGTGAGACGGACTGGAGCTGGAGGTGCAGCAGGCGGGAGCTTCAGCTCTTCCTGCTCCTGGCACGTGCAAGCATCAGAGGCTTCTGCTGTGAGTCTCGGGGGGAGAAGGATGCACAGCACAGGCAAAAGCATATGGGAATGTTTAGGTTCAGGTCCTGGATGAGGTGCTCACTGCATCTGGGCCTTTGAGTGCTGCTGCAAAAAAGGCATTTGTGCCAGCAGAGCCCTGGCCAGGAGCTGTGTGTGGCTGGAGGGAAACAAGGTCACGCATGCACAGCACCATAGCCTGTGACACCGATGCCATGGGGAGTCTGGCACTGGGTGGCTCCCTAGGACAGGGCTGGCATGCTCCTAGTAAACCCTCATCATGGGAAGCCCACAGATACTCCCGCATCCTTGCAGCAAGAATCCCTTGCACAGCAGAAAGAGACACCAGCTGCCCACTGCCTCACTGGGGGAGGACTGCAGACCACACAGATCTGTGATAGTGGCTGACAAAAGACTCCTCCAGCACAGGTGGGGAGCGGGGGTTCTGGCTGGGCAGCCACCCTTCACAACGCAGACAGGTAGATGAAAGAGTTGATTATTCAGAGAGACTGTCTACAGAAAGATCACATGCGGAGCCACCACCAGCACGAGCCGTTCCACAGAGTGATGTGGATGCCAAGGGACATTGAATGGCTCAGGCTGGAATGACAGCAAGTGTGGGATCACAAAGACAATCACAGCTTTCCATGGAAATGCTGTTTGGTCTCCAGCCCACTGATGCTGGAACCTAGAAACTCTTGCTGGTAGATGAGGAACATTTGTATTTCCACAGGATTTTCTTCAGATTAAGCCCAAATGAGACTTCCCTTCTCAAAGGACCCTGGCAGCATTGGCTCCAGCCATTTCTCCCCCCCGCAAGGCTCTGTTTTTGGAAACCCAAACACAGAACAGCCATGCACCCACTTTGCCAGGGTTTCCTGAGCCCTCATCCTCTTCCCAGGGGAGACGAGTGGCTCTGTCCTTGTGTCAGCCTCAGCTCCAGCCTGTCAGGAGACCAAACACCTTCCCCCATCAGACACATCAGAACCTTCCTGGGAGCAGGGTGGGCTGACATTAGGATCCTTCTCTGGGTGTTTGAGCAGATTGCCATGTGCCCCAGCCAGCACCTCACCCAGCAGCGGCATGAGTGTGTCTCCAGTGTTATTTCCCCTGCCACCCATCCATCAGTGTTTCCCACAGGATAGGGCAAAGAGGCCTGTGGAGGGATGGGAGCACCAGGAGTGATCCCAGTCAGAGGGAGGCAGGACATATCCTGTCCTATCGACATGACTGCAATGATGGAAAATTGCATTTCTTGGGCGGGAATAAATCAATTAAGGGGGAATTTCCCCTGCCCACAGACAGGAGATGATCCTGTCTCCTCACTGACAGTCAGGAATCCCTGCTCCTGTCCCAGCTGGAGAGCAGATTACCGGAGCACATCTCCCTCCTCGGGGTGGCTTTGGGCATGGCAGGGAGCAGAGTAGCCCCTGGCATCTCTTCCCATGCTGCCCTTGCTCCTAGGGGACGGTGGGTTGAACCATGGGGCAGGAGGAAGCTGAGACGTCCCTTTGCCAAGGAGCAGTGCTGCCAGCATTGCTTGCACCCGCGGAGGACAGCACAGATACAGCCCACCAGTGAGCCACCAGTGAGACTTTGAGCTTCCCAGCACCATGTCGGTCCCCAGCAGGACCAGCTCCTCAAGCCCGCAGGGAGCCACACTACCTTGTGTTTCCAGATTTTCGCAGAGCTCTGATTTGGCCTCTCCATTGGGGCGGAAACCTCCCTTCTGAGAGAACTTGTTGGACATGGTGGCCGCTGTCACCACCGCCTTGAGGCTCCGCTTGCGCTTGGGGACGTTCTGCTCTGGGTGGAAGAGGATGATGTACACCTTGGGCATGTAGAGCATGCCTAGGGACACTGAGGCACTCAGACTCACTGAGATGGTGAGCGTCGTGGTCTGGATGTACATCTGCAAGACACAAGGGCATGAGCTGAGACCCACCACGGTTCTGTGGGATCCAGAAAGGGTCAGCAGGGAAAGGAGAAAATAGAGGAACATGGAAACATCGGGGTTAAATAAATGAAAGGGCGGGGAACCAGGTTTGGAAATGTTGGCAGTTTTGAAACTTAAACATCAGACTTGACGCTGCGTGGGCCAAGATGCACCCGCAGAGGCCTTCAGCTCACTTCTGCTGTTTCCCCACCTGCACATATAGGGAGTCTGGGCTGATTCCCCTCTGCTGCCGCGCTCCGGCAGCAACTTGCCAGCATCCCTGCGCGAAACCACAACCAGAGACAGACCCTTTGTGCCCTCATCACCCTCCCTCTCTCCTCCCCAGCATTCACAGCATACTCCACCAGCTGCAGGGTAGGAGATCCGATGCTGCAGTGACGGGCATAGCAGGGAAACCCAATTCCAGGGCCCAGTCCAGGGCACCCACTGCTCACCCATCTTCCTTCAACAGGTAACTCCCGTTTCCCAGCTGGCTCCCTGGGCCATTGTCATGTAAGTCACATATTACACATCGCCGTTGCCTTTCTGCAGTCAAAACTAATTTCACGCTCACTGTCCAGGACTAACAGTGACAGATGTTTTGCAAAATGAAAGCCCATTAATCTGACTGTAGAATAATCCATTTTTCTATGGAAAGCGTTTGGCAGTCTCCTCACAAGCTGGGAGCATCTGAAGCAGGCAGCAATGGGAGGCAAAGACACCCCCTCCCTCCACCCATCCCTACCTCTCATCCTCAAGCAATATGGGAGGCTGGGCGGGCAAACTCCTCCATAAGCATCCCCACTCCAACAGCATCCCTGCTCCATCAATATCCCTGCTCCCAGAACTGGTCTCCATTTTCCCCAGCATTCTCTCTTATATCATGTAGCTCAAACATTGTGTCTCTCCGAGCAGAGCAGGGAGAAGACTCTGGGTCTTTGCCTTTACACACATCTTTTTTTTTTCTTTTCCAGCTGTTCTCAGATGCCAGGGCTATTTTGTGGTGTTGTAGAAGAAGGCTTAAGGCAGTTTCTGAACTTTAGCCCTTGGCTCAGTCACAGTGTGGTGTCCGAGCTTTCTTCCGCAGTTGTTTCATGCCTTGGATTTAGTGTTCTGCAAGGTGGAGGAGTCAGGGGAAGCCAGGGGCTGCAGCATCAGCGAGGGCAGGGGGTCCCCACCTCCCGAGCCACACACACTCAATCTGAGGGCTCATTTTCTGGAGTCAATAGAGAAAAAGTTGACTGAGGACAGAAGCTGAGTGCAGAGGCTCAACACGGCTCCCTGGGGAGAAGGTGCACAGAAGCCGCTCCACCCAACAAGTGAGAGCTGACAGAAGGCAACAGCTCCTGGCCCGGGCTGTCATCCCACCCCAGGACCTCCTGGTCCCAGCTGTGACCATGCCAAGAAACACTTCACTCTCTTCTGCTTCAGAAAAGAACACACAGGCCCGAAAGCATTACAACGCACCTCAAAAGAAAAAAAAAGCAATAAAATTTGCTCTGAGTCCACTGAAAAGTTTTGTTCATCCCCAGCATAAAACCTCTTGCTGTCACATGCGCTGGTTTGTTTGTTCCATCTTCCCAGTATATGCACACAGAGTCAGTCTAGGCAGTTTTTGGAAATAAAAATGTCATTTCATCAAGGAAAGCCAAAACATACCTCAGTGCCAGAATATCTGCTCTTTTCCTTTTTTTTTTTCCCCTTTACTTTTTCTTGCTGGTTTTTTTTCTGTTTTCACTGAAACTCTCCAGACATTGCCACAGGTGTCCTGGATTGCAAGGACCAGAGTTGCTGGGAATGAGGGCAGCATTGGGACAGCCCAACCCGTCCCTGCAGACTGGCACAAGTCTGATCAGCACCAGCATGACCCACCGTGGGAACAACTCAGACTCCACAGCCCTTCATCTCCCCGCCTGATGGTCCTCAGAAGATGCCTTTCAGGGAAGCCTGACTTTGCAATCCAGCAATTTCCATATTTCCTGCCTCCCACTCATGCCTCGGGACTTAGAGGTGTTACAGCAAAGAGGGAGCGAGCAGCTGAACTTGAGCTCAGACAAGACGTCTCTGCACACGCATCCCCCTATGTGCCTGGGCTCTATCTCCCAGCACTGTCGGGGACTTCCCTCTGCCAAGACCTCGAGTGGCACTGGCTCCAGGTGCCCCATGCTCCTTCTCCATCTCTTAGCCCTCTGCAGCACTTTTGAGGGTCTCACAGGGCCACCGTGGCTACCTTCACCCTAATGATGCATTTGCCAGGAACAGCCCTCTTACCTGCAGCCCACGCTGACCTCAACAGCTTTTGCATCATGCCACAGCAAACACCTCTGCAGCTCAGACAGAAAGATTTTTAGCCTGGAGTCTAAACACGGCTACAAAGCACTTCACAGTTAACCTCCTGCCATGTCAAAAAAAATGACCATTTCTCACGATTTTGGTTCTACTCTCCTAACTGCTTTCCAACCCAGGATGCCACTTTGCTCCTCCATTAACAGCACTTGAGCTTCCTCCAGAGCCCCTTGAAGTGTGAGTCAAAGAACTCACAGCTCCCAGTTCAGCAGCACCCGCTGCTTTGTGGGTAGGATCAAAGAACACAGCCTGTCTCTGACTCGGAATGATGATGCCCCATCGAGGGACTGCAGCCACCCAAAATGACCCAGCATGAGTCCCCAAGGCCAGTGCTGTGCTCAGCCTTTGCCCCAGGGCTGGAGGAGCCCATCCTGCCATGAGGGAGCCGCCCAGGCTTAAGGCACAGCCCTGCACAGATTGTCTTTGTCCCAAAGCAAATCTCCACCATTAATTGGCAACATCACCCCCCTAAATCCTTGCCTGGTCCAGCTACAAGAGATTCTGCACTACCATGGGTACCAGGGAAGGGGAAATCCATTCAACCCTCATTCAGCGCTGCTAAACAAACCACTGGACAATGCTTCTCATTGCTTCTTCTCTCCCACTTTTCCCTCTCTGAAAGCAAATGTGATAAACAGAGAATCAGACAATGACACTGCTGTTCAGCTGCTGCCTTATCAGCGCAGGAAATTGTCTCTTTCTTTAGATCCTCTGTTATTGCTATTTCTGTAATCCGCTGGGATCGGCAGGGATAAGAGGTTCTTTTCAGAAAAAGCTTGGGGGACTTGTTATAATAATATGCCACCTCCATGCAAAGCTGTAGGCACGAGATAAAGCAAAATAAAATAAAAATTGAGATTTTTATGCAACTCCTCCAGAACACAAGGCAGCCTTGGCCACAGGCTCAGGTGGAGTCGAGGCACAGGTGTCAGGCAGCGTATGGAGATGTGGGTCTGCCCCATGGCATCCTCAGGACTTGAGCGAAACTTCAGCCATGCTCTATGGAGAGAACAAAGGCCCAGGTGATGATCCTGGCTTTTCTTTTCCCACGTGTGCTGCCCCTCCACAAAGCCCAGCAGAGCCTCAATCCTGGCAGCCACAGGGCGAAGATGAGGGGAACCCTCCCTGCAGCAGCCTGGAGGATGCCCTGCCAAGCATCCCAGCAGTACCAGCACCACTGCAGGGTGATGCCAATGCCAAGACCCCCAGTTTTCATTCCAAGGACTTGCTCAGAGCCTAATCCTCTGTGCAGGCTGTGTAATGACACCTTTTAGACCTTTTTATCCCAAGACTGCAAACCAGCAACTAAAGCATTGAGGCAGCACCAAGCACTTGATTCCTCTGACTGCCCCTTTGAGTGCATCCACCATCCTCCAGCAATAGCCTGGACATGCACAGAGCTCAGGTGCTGGAACCTCTCTTCTGTGAGAACAGGCTGAGAGAGTTAGGATTGTTCAACCTGGAAAAGAGAAGGCTCTGGGGAGACCTTCTTGTGGCCTTTCAGGACTTCAAGGGGCCTGTCGGAAAGATGGGGACAGACTTTTGAGAAGGACAAGGGATGATGGTTTTAAATTAAAATAGGGAGATTTAGACCAGAGAGAAGGAAGAGATTTTGATGCTGAGGGTGGTGAGAGCCTGGCCTAGGCTGCCCAGAGAGGTGGTGGCTGCCCCATCCCTGGCACCATCCTAGGTGAGGTTGGCCAGGGCTCTGAACACCCTACTCTAGTTGCAGATGGCCCTGCGCCCTGCAGGGGGGTTGGACCAGATGAGCTTGAAAGGTCCCTTCTAATCCAAAGCACTCTGTGATTCTCTGATTCACATCTCACAGTGGCATGGCTGAACCAAAACACCACAGACCCCCCCCTAGGATCACTCAGTGAGTGAATACCGTGGCAGCGGCAGGCTATGAAATAGAGAGCTGCGTCCAAGGGGAGTTTGGAACATCACTTTTTCCGCCTCTAATCAGCTTGTTAGCAGACTAATAACAGAGAAGCCCTGCACATTACAAGCCCCTGAAGTGAGGCACAGCCTATTGTCGAATTGCTGCTTGACAGCCAGCTTTCAGCAGCCCTAAATTATCCCATGACAAGCTGCAGTGAAGAGGTGAGCAACCTTGCGCATAATCTACAATCATTATCATTTCCATCTTTATTACCCACAGTATGCCAAGCACATTAAGGAGGCTTTAAGTGAGCTTTTGTTTTGCAATAATTTCTTAAAAAACCTGCTTTCTTGTTAGTATCTCCCCTGCCATCTCATCAAAATGGAAATGTTGCAGAAGGCTCCATTTATTTCCTTTAATTCTCCTTCACACTTCCAGCCAGTGAAGGTAGAGACTTTTTGGTTGAGTCAGGGTTAAAGGAGCCTGTGCAGATCTGGCCTCCTTGAGCTCCAGGGTCTGATGCTCTCAGCAGAGACAGCTCTGCAGGACACATCTGAAACTCTGGCTTCCACAGCAGATCTCTCAACAACACACACCTGGCCCTTTTGCAGTAGGTTTTTCCAAAAGACATAGCATCAGCAGCTTAGCATCATGAGAACACGCTCAGGGGAAATTATCCCGGTCAGGATGGGTCCAGAGAGGGAATCCGGGCAGTGGGTCACCCCAGGGATTTCCAGGGAATAGCAACACCAGGGTTTATTTGTCACAGGCAGCTCCAGGCTGACAGGCGTGAGCTGTTTGCATTTAACATAAATGCAGTTCTTGTTTTGGCTGGCAGGCAAAGAGGATTTGGGTCTCATTCATGAGATTTTTTCTTTGTTCTCACTCCCTCTCACTTGAGCACAGAGCTTCATCAGGGCTGGCCTCAGTCCTGTGCCTACTGGCACCAGGACCACCCTCCAGGAGCTGAGGACAGGGAGGAGGACACAGACAGACACGTTGTTTCACAGCACAAATCCACCCTCTGGGATTATCTGTCTTGGCCTCATCTACCCTGTGTGCAGAGTCACACTGGGAGTCGCAGGGCAAGCTCTCTCCCCAGAGCTGCAGGTGAGACGGAGCTGCTCTGCACCTCCTGCTGCTCTCTGCCACCCTGCCTGCCACAGCCTGGGTGAGCTCCGAGGCATTGGTGATGTGATGCCAAACACACAGGTGTTAATTTAGATCACAGCAAAGTGGTAACTGAGTGAAAAGCCACAAGCCACTGCACACCCCAGCAAGGGAAGGGATGCACGGAAGGTTTGCTCTGCTCGCTCTCCTTTGCCCTCATCCTCTGCTTCTTCCAGCTCTTGAGGATTTTGGAGGGCAGGTTGTGTCTCCAGCCTCGACCACTGACTCGGCACCAGAGTCAGCTGGGCAGCGCTTTGTTTCTTTTCCATGCAGAAATGGTGTTCCTGACACCAGGGACCTGGAGCTACCCTGGGGACTCATCATCACCCAGCACACATGGCAGCAGCCTGTGCTGCCCACAGCTCCCCTGTCCAGGGAGGGGTAGTGGGGCCAATGGGGCACAGAAAACCAGAGGGGCAGGGAGGAAATGAGACAGGAAATCCAGGAAGGGAAGACTGAGGGAAACCACAAAAAACAGGGAAAGAAAAATGGCACTGGAGGCTGAGGTCTCTGTTCCCTAGTAGAGTGCAAGGACTGCAAAGCAGCTCTTCCCACCACAATTCCCAAGCCAGCAGGACCGGAGAGAAGGACCCCCTCTTTGCTTAGGACATATCAGCCTCTCTCAGCCCCCTTCCTTGCAGCCCACAGGGCCACCAGACAGACCTCTCCCCTCCTCCCTTACCTTTTCTGCTGACTGCGATGTCCCAAAAAATATAGGGATGAAGGCTAACCACACAATGCAAGTAGTGTACATGGTGAACCCGATGGGTTTGGCTTCGTTAAAGGTCTCTGGGACCCCGCGGGTCTTAATAGCATACACAGTGCAGGTGACCATGAGAAGCATGCTGTACCCAAGCAAACAGATAAGGGACAGGTCTGAAATGTCACATTTGAGGATGCCCCGGGCAAAGTGGGGGTTTGTAGTCCGCTGGTCCTCATAGTCAATGACAGAGTGGGACGGGTCCACGATGAACCAGATACAGACGCCCACGAGCTGCAGCGAGATGAGGCTGAAGGTGATGACCAGCTGGGAAGCAGGGCTGATGAACCGAGGGGCACTCACCGACTTCTTGCCCTGCTCGAAGATGCGGTAGATGCGGTTGGTCTTGGTGAGCAGGGCGGCATAGCTGATGCTCATGCCAAGTCCAAGGAATATGCGTCGCAAGGAGCATGTGCTCAAATCGGGCTCAGCAATCATGAGGAAGGTGGTGGCATAGCAGAGGAAGATGCCTGTCAGCAAGACGTAGCTTAGCTCCCGCCCTGACGCCTTGACAATGGGTGTATCGTTGTAGCGCATGAAGGTGATGACCACAAAGAGGGTGGCAATGATGCCCATGATGGCAATGAAGACAGGGACCACAGCCCAGGGCGAGCTCCACTCCAGCTTGATGATGGGGATGGGGGTGCAGCTGGTGTGGTTCTCGTTGGGCCGCTCGTTGAAGTGGCACCGCTTGCAGTGGAACTCGTCCAGCTGGTACTGGTAGCCATCGCAGCGCTCGCAGTGCCAGCAGCAGGGAATGCCCTTCACCAGCTTCTTCCTCTCACCCGGCTTGCAGGGCAGGCTGCAGATGGAGCTGGGGAGCTGGCTCCCACCTCCTGGCCACAGCATGTTCTCCACCTGTGGGGCAAGATGGCACCAGCCCCACTGATGCTCACACTGGGGATCTGTTGAGCATCTCTGGGGCACTCGGGGGTTCACCACCTCTGCTCATGGCAGTGTTGTCCAGATCCAGCGACTCGCCCCATCAATACATCCCATGAAGGGCCCCAGCCCTACCCAGCATAGGAACATGGAGGCAGTGAAGCTCTCCATCAGCTTTCTGGGAAGATTCAACACCAGAAACCCCAAAACAAAGTTCCTCCTTCCCCTCTGTTCTGGCTTCTCCTTCCCTTACCAGAGCTGCAGAGCCCTGAGACTGTGGGATACGGTCACACATGCTGATGGTAGGTCAACAGGGCTGAACCACAAGTGTGTACTCCGGGCACACCCTCCCCCCTGACTCCTCACCAAGTCGGGCTGCCTAACTTTGCCCCCATGGGCTCCCTGACCCCCAGCTTTGTTTGCTGCATCTCCTCTATGAGAGGAGAGAGAGTTGGGATTGCTCAGCTTGGAGAAGAGAAGGCTCCAGGGAGACCTTCTGGTGGCCTTTCACTACTTAAAGGGGGCCTTTCAGAAAGCTGGGGAGGGACTTTTTACAAGGGCATGTAGGGCGAGGGATGATGGCTTCAAACTGAAAGCAAATTTAGATTAGATATTAGGAAGAAATTCTTCACTCTGAGGGTGGTGAGATACTGGAAGAGGCTACCCAGAGAAGTTGTGGATGCTCCATCCCTGGATGTGTTCAAGACCAGACTGGATGGGACTTTGAGCAACCTACTCTAGCGGGAGGTGTCCCTGCCCATGGCAGGGGGGGAAGAACTAGGTGATCTTTAGTCTCTTCCAACCCAAATCATTCTATGATTCTGTAATACGTGGCCTTGATGGGTGCAGGAGAAATCTGTGGGACCTTCCCACTGGCATGGACTGTGCATGGCCATGCTGCATGCACCAGCCAGCCCCCAGCCTTACTTTTAGGTGGAGGTGGTCAGTCCATTGCCCGATGACTTTGTACTCGGGAGTGGAGTTCCTGATCTGGTACTGGTAGATGTCATAACGCCCTGGCGCATCTCCATTCTCGTTGAACGTCACAGGAGTTCCAGCAATGCCTGCAAGAGAAGGAGGGCTCAGCACCTGCAGCACCGAGCAGCACAGGGTGCCCTGGGTGATGGTGTTAAAGGAGGCTCTCGTTTGATGCTTCCCTCTTGGTGTGGGGTTTCTCACTGCTGGGAGTGCCACGAGCTGCCAGGATGATGCCAGTGTGGACACTGGGTGAAGGAAGCAACTGGGGAAAAGAAAACCAACCGCAAACCCAAGCTGGTGCAGGGACCTTACGGTATCAATCCCGCCAGGAGTCAGAGCTGACAGAGTGGTGCCAGGCACTGAGTGTTGTCACACCTTTTTTACTGCTTCTTTTAAGAAAGGACTGGGGGGAAGCAGCTTTAAAGTTAAATCAAGTGAACCATACAGATAAACACAAATAAAAGGAAGGAAGAGAAGAATCAAGCAAGAGTGAAACACAAATAAAAAAGACAGAGGAGATCACAGAGTACAGATAAATAGAAGTAATAAGGGGGACAAGACAGAAAATGTTTATTAAGGAGACAGAGCAGAAAAAAAGATGCAGTTCCAGAGATCTTCAGGCAAACAAGGACACGGCAGCATGATTCAAAGGAACCTCTGCCAGCCACAATGCCAAAAGGTGACACAGGTAAGAAGCTAAGGGGAAAGGCCAGGCAAGGCAGCAGGGTAAGGGTAGGATTGCTGCCGGGTCACTCTCCAAAGGCTCCTGGGAGATGTTGAACCTCCTTGTCTGCTGATCTGCTGCAAAACCACACCCTCTTTGCACCCAGTGTTTCAAGTGTAGCAGGTGCCAAATGGTGACATGGATCAATTGTGAGTGCTGCTGTGTGACCCATAGCGGGGGACAACCTGAGACACCCAGTCCTGTGGGGCCATTACTCCCCAGCGCCCCAGGGATGGACAGACCTGAGAAGTTGACGTTGCGGATGTACTTGAGCAGCTCCACGCCATCCACTGGGTCCATCCTGGGACACAGCCCCACTTTGCCGGGACACAGGTTCTTGTGCATGTTGTGCAGAGCATGCCCCATGGCGTAGACGGCGTCAATGACGAACTGAACCTTGCCCTCCTGCTCATATGAGGAGTCCTGGCCGATCCGCTCGCGGTCTGTAGGTACACATAAAGTACGGCTGCCACCTCCCTGCCATCCCAGCTGTTCCCCATAGGGACGTTGCTGCTGCAGCCAAACCCTTGCAAACAAACCCATTCTGGTCTGAAGCAGCTAAAAACTCCAACCCCATCCCCGAAACTACAAACCCATCCACCAGTCAGGGCACCTCTTTCCCAGTGGGAAGCTTATTGTGCCCAGGAATGCCCCAGGAAGGAGCACTGAGGGCTGAAATTCATCTCAAACACCACAAAACTCTTCCCAAAACAAACCTCACATTGCCAATATATTTCACAGTGCCAGACCGAGGCACTGGTTGTGTCAGCACTACCAGGGCTCAGGGCTTGAGCCTTTCCACCAGCTGAAAGTTCTCCTGTCACCTGTGTGTCCCCTGTCCAAAGGGGTGACAGCCAGGGACATGCTGTGGCTCTCACCCCAGCCCCTCTCAGCTCATGCTGGGAAGGTTTGCAGTATGTGAACCAGCCTCTGCAGGCAGGAGGAGGGTGACGGGCAGCCAAGAAACACATCCCCTGGGGAAATACCCAACCAACCTCCCTGTAATGCAGCTCTGAAAATGTGGGTGCTGTCACCCAGCTGGGCTCCCCAAGTCATGACCCAGTGCCATGGGACATACTCATCCTCCCAGGTCCCCCAGGAGGATGTGGGCTGGGCTGTGATCGATGTCCCATCCTCACCCCCCCTGGGCTGACCCCCTTCAGCTCACCAGCAGCTCGGTCTCTCTCAGCAGCATCAAGTGACCACCCAGGAAGTAATCATCACCAGCTGCATGTCCTCCATCTCATTCCCAGAGCCTCCTGTCATCCTACTCCCCTTGTCACCCCCTCCCACCCTGCTGACCCCTCAGCCCTTTACAGCCTCCCTGGCCATCCCAGTTTGCTGGATCCTGCAAGGATCTGGTAATTACCAGCGACAGCTGCCTGCCTCTCCTGTCATAACCACACTTAATGGGACTAGAAAAATGTTCATCATTTAGCAGAAAGACACCAATTAATGTAGTGCACTGTTAATTGCAGCTAAGAAAGCAACTCCCATGGGGAAACGCCATGATGGAGAGCCACAGCCTCTGCACCTCCATCACCACCTCTGTGGCACGGCTGGGCACCCCACCAGGCCACAGCTCCTTTGGCAACAGCGAAAGGGAAGGAGGGTTCCTCAGGGAGCTGAATGCACAGCCTTCATCCTCCGGAGAGGCAGCAGCGTCCTAGGAAGTCATCTAAGGGTATCCCAAATTAATGGTGGCTCCACCATGCACAGACGTTCCCAGATGCAAGGTGGGGTTTGACGGGGACCAGGGCACACAGCCTGTGTGGGTCGGGACAGAAAAGGTATAAGCAAGCAGCAGTTGCTGGTCTCTTCCCTCCATGCTGTGGGAAGGTGGGACAAAGCTGATGCTGGATGCAGTACAAACCTGCGCCGAGCAGGAATGGTCCCAAGAGCAATATGCCTGGAGGTCCCTGCGCCGGGACAGAGAGAGAAATGTGGCCCTGACAAGACACTAAAAGCAAATTGGTAGTGAACTGACTGACAAGGAAAGATGATATCAAGGAGGTGAATTTACAGCCCATCCTTCAAAGATATAAAAATGCTTTTGGACTATGTGGAGATTACTCACGTGGAACCCGTCAAGTTAGCCTTTCTTCCGTGTTACTAACAAGAACTATTAATCTTCTCCCACAACTTTGGGCCTTTCCCTGCATTCATGTCTCGAGGTGCGGTCAAACCACTCTATCTTGTCAAGATAATTACCCGTTTTTAAAAAAGTGTAATCATCCAGGGGAGCTGAGCCTGTAGAGATGTCCCAGTCCCACTGCCACCCCCAGCACCATTCTGCCACCCTGCAGAGGCTGCTGAGCTCAGGGCACATGGCAGGACCCAGGACTCATCCCTTCCTGTCTTCTCAGCTTCTGAGCAGGCACCTCAAATCCCACTTAGGTCCCAGCAAGTAAAATACAACCTGTTGTGATAACACAGGCTGCGGAAGCCAGCGTTTCCTCCCAAACATCTCTCCAGCTTGCAGCGACCAGCAGTGAGAGAGCTGGCTCCGGAGTGCCAAGGCTAAGACACTTCAGAGAAGCAGCTGTCTCCAGGGTTGTCCCTTGGGCACCTTGTCCCAGGCCCTGGCTGCTTTCTGCAGACTGGAATTAGGTTGGTGCACAGACAGGGCAAAGCTGATCCGACAGCTGAGGCTTGCTCCTGACATGGAGATGATATATCTCCACCAAACTTGCAGCAGATTAGGGATACAAAAGAGGTGTGACCCTACTGATTATAATAGAAGGGTCATGCATCATTCTACAGGCTGCTAATTAATTTTCAAGTGTGTGATGAGCCTCTACAGACATCTCTCAGAGGATGGATGCAGTTATCTTCTCAAGTGGTGGATGAGACAGGATTAGCATCAATTCCCATCGCATTGCTGGCACCAGCTTTTGGCCAGACTTAATCAAAATCGCTCACAGTCCTGCTCTGGAGAGCCAGGGCGTGGTGTCACATCTGAATCTCACAGGTGCTGGGAGCAGCACCCAGAACTCATCACCATGAGAGGTGAGCCCATCCAGGGCGCAGGGACTGGCCCAGCCATGAGGGATGCTCGCTGCAAGGATGCTCCTCTTTGCAAGGAGGGCTTGAGCTGCCTTTGCAGCAAGGTTGGCACTGCCCATCTGGCACCTGCTGGATCTGAAGGGAAGCTGAGCAGAGGCATTGTCCAGACAGCCCTGACCCAGCCTCCATCAACAGGAACTCCCAGGCGAGTAGTGCAAATCCTTCCCCCTTGGCCTGTCTGGAGCACGCTGTGCTAGAACACAGCCAGTGCCAGCAAAAAAAAAAAAAACAAAAAACCAAGTTAAGAAAAGACTGGAGAGAAGCAAAACGGAAAGGGAAAAAAATATGAGAAACCAGAAATAAAGAAGGAAAATCAAGTAAAAGCTCCTCTCCCCCAAGCCCATGCTGCTGCTCTGCATCTATCCGCAGCGTGGTCAGGCAGAGGCGAGCATGCAGAGAAATTCCCAGCCCCACTTCAAAGCGGAGTTACCATCCAGACTTGCTAATCGAAAGCCATTAATTAGCTCTCCTGGAAAAAGAGTAGCCCATAGAGCCTGGGAACATCTGGCAGTCCCTGTGTGGGTGGCAGGTCAGGGGACACAAGCACAAGCTGTGCTCCATCCTCCTGCCCTTGCCACCTTGCCTAGCAAAGCCAGCACTGACACCAGCTTCTCCATCTCCAGTTGCAGCACCCCAGCACCAATCTGGCTGCATCCACACATGTGTGAATTATTAATGAGGCGGTAGCTGTCGGGATGCTTACCAGCATGGCCAGCCAGGCATGAACAGGGGCTGCCTCCCCAACAGGAGCCTGCCCAACCCAGGGAGGTCAGGGACACAGCCCAGCCAAGGGAGCTTGGAGGTGGGGAAGGATGCTGAGGAGATCCTACTGCAAAAGCAGCTGGGAGATGGGTCCTGGCCTGACCCTGGGACCAGCAGGACATCCTGGGGATGAAGCACACAGGTCCTGATTGGGATCTTGGAGATAACATGAGCAGCTGCCAGCAGGAATGACCCCAAAACCTGATGCCCACCCCAGCCCTCACCCCTCACCTTCCTCCCAGCAATCCCATACGTGAACGACAGCCATAAGCAGTCCTGTTCAGTGATGGGACCCTTTGGTTTGCTTTTTGGGCTGCAAAAGCAAGCAAAAGCCAATATTTCTCTGTGCATGTTGGGCTCTACCCAAACCTGAAGCTCCTGGGGAGTCAGTAGAATTCCCTCAAGAAAACAGCCCCAAACGGGACATTCACATAAGCCCTGTGAAGCAGAAGTGCATGGATCAGCACAGGCAGGTTATTTGCTTCCTCGTACATTATTTCCCCTCTCCATGTAGCTGCCAAGCAAATGTTCAGGAGGTAATTTATTTGCTGAAAAATGCAGATAATTTAAAGACAGTTCCTAGGACATTTGCCATGTTGCGGTTTCAGCTGCTTCTACTAATACCTTGGCCCTGAAATATTGCTGGTTTAAATGCTACATTACAATCAAGATGAAGAGAACAGCGGTTTGCAGAACCTGCTCATGCATTTCCTGGTGCTGGGGATTTCTTTATATGATCAGGAAAGGTGAGGAGCTCCAGCCACCCAAGGCCATGGCTGGGGCACATTCTACCTGTGGCACCTTAGCCACAAAACTACTTGGGAAAGCTGCAGCACTGGAAAGCTCTTGCTGGGACAGAGAGGTGTCCCCAGATCATCAACTGAACATTTTAAGAACGCCTGCGAGAGACAGGACATGGAAGAACCATCCCTCTCACTCTTAAGAGGTTAAAAATAACAATCCTTAATGATCAAACTTTCCAGGCATATCCAGGTCCATCTGTCCATCAGCACATCACGGCTTCCACAGATGTACCTCCCAAGGGGACAGGGGACATAGAGATGTCCCCAGCTCCTGCCATATCACAGCCTGTGAGCTGCTGCATCGTTATCTGTCTTCAGACGGTGCCAGGCAGGCAGTAAATCTCCCCCATCTCTCAGTAAACATGTCACCTCCTTGAGCCTCCAACCATCACCTTGGCAGCAGTGCTGTCAGAAAGACAGATCCCCTGGTTGCCTTGTTTACTGCATTAATCCCAACAAGCCTCTTTTAGCTGGAAACAGCTAAACATGCACAGTGGGAGTTGTGGAGGTGGTCGAAGGTGGAATCAGGCTCTGCTGGGATAAGGTTTTCTGCCTGGAGTGGCGGAGGGTCATATCAGCAAAGCAGTTTGCAAAGAGACATGGGCAAACTCCACTCCAGCACATATCCCAGGTCGACCACCTCCTCTCTGGGCACCCCTGCACCCTCCCATGGGGCACTCCACAGCACCCACCCTGCAGGTATGGGCAGGCTGCAGGCACAGTCTCAATGCTGGCTAAGCAAGAGCTGGATCCTGACCCTATGTTAGCAATTGGCCTCATTTCTCTGCTATCACCCCAGCTTTTAGCCTGCTCAGGTGAGAGGGAACCCCCTTAAAAGGGAGTGAGGATGCACTCGTGGCTTCATGCCTTTCATGGGACAATGGTCCTTCTGCCAAGCACACAAAAAAGAAAGAGGCAGTTATCCAAATGCTGCTAAGCAATGCAGAAATCAGCCCCAAATCACAGAATCATAGAATCGTTCTGGTTGGAAGAGACTTTGAAGATCATCAGGTCCAACTGTTAATGCAGCACTGCCAGGACACCACTTACCCATGTCCCTCAGCACCACAGCTTAGAAACCCCTCCAGGTATGGGGACTCCACCAGTGCCCTGGGCAGCCTGGGCCAGACCTAGACAGCTCTCACAGGGAAAAAAAATTTCCTAATACCCAACAACCCTATTTGTTACCCAACCAAATAAAAACCCAATCCTAATTCCCTGACACAACTTGAGGCCAGCTCCTCTCGTCCTGTTGCTTGTTCTGTGGGAGCAGAGCCCGACCCCACCTGGCTCCAACCTCCTGTCAGGGAGCTGTCAAGAGCCAGAAGGTTTCCAGCCTCTTTTTCCTCCAGGCTCAACAACTCCAGCTCCCTCAGCCACTCCTGACTTGGAAGAATCCCCTGAATCTGGGTGGGTTTGTACCCACAGAAGATGGGGCCATGGGAAGGGAGATGCGCATGAGAGGGAGCAGCTTTGCACAGGGGCTGTGCCTTCACACACATGCAAACCAAGTAGGCTCCATGCTTGCTGGGATCCCTCACAGCATTCAGAGATGCACAAAAGCATTTTTGTGCAATGCTCCTGGCCCCTTTTAAGCAAGCTGCTGCCGTCACGAGCCCAGTGAAGACCCGAGTGCCTGTGGAGGCGAGCAGCTCTGCATCACCCAGAGTCCCCATACTGCAGAAGCACCAGCATTTCTTCAACCTTCCCCCAGATTCCCACCTGGCTTTTTGCTTAGTCCAAAAAAAACCACGCTCACAACCAAGACTGCCATATGCAGAGCATGAATTGCCACGTAGCTGCCTTAAGCTGGGCTGGCAGCTCTGGGGCAGTAAGGACACAGCTGAGTTGAAAAGGCCATAAGGGGAAAGCAAGGGAAATTTTTCTTATGTCTGCCCTGGGCTCTCTGCCATTGCCTTCAAGTCCCTGTGCAACCCTGTGTGATACAGCACCACATTCCTGTGGGCCTCTCATTGCCCACAGTATACCCACAGCTCTTACTGGTGCACTTCTTGATGCTGCTGCCCTTCTTCAGCGCGTGCCGGCTCAGCTTGCAGTGGAAATTTTCCTCCCAAAACTCAGCAAACCAAATGTTTCGGCGGTTGTTGTCCAGCGTCCTGCTGGAGAAGTAGCGGTCGAAACCTGCCCAGGGAAGAGGTGACAGAAGGGATAAATCTCTGGGATGACAGAAAGATGTTTAACATGGCCTAGAACCCCCCAGACAGAGGGGAAGGAGGGTCCCATGAGCAATAGGGTCTAGGGACATAGAAGAGGGGGGGTTTGTGTCTGAGCTGCCACTTGTGCAAAGCTGCAGGTTGGAAAACCCACTCAGAGAGGACCCCCTGCAAAACACAGTCTTTTGCAGTCCAAACTCCGCAGTTAAGGGGATGCCAACTGATCCAGGGGAGAGCTGAGGGAACCCACTGAGCACAGCCCCTTACCTTTGACAGAGACCCGCTTGGGCAGGATGGTGACAGAGCCCTCGGCCACCTCCTCCAGGTGCAGGACTGGGGAGATTTTGGAGCCCCAGCTGTCTGAACCCATCCAGATGAAGTGGCCCGTCTGGTTCGCCTTCTTGGCCGCCTCCAGCACCCTTCTGCGGAGAGAAGCAAGAGGCACTGGCACTCACCAGCACTGTGGGGCCAGGGCACCAGCTTCGTGTCCAGCACAATGGAAATGGGGATGCTGGCAAGAGGGAGGGTTCAGCACTGTTTGCACCTCCTTTTCTGGGCACTCACTTGGTGTCAGGCACGACGCACGACCCAATAAATATGGATACACAAGAGTGAATTGTGCTGCGTGTCTCCCACACCCTTCATTCCCCTCAGCCTGAGTTCACAGGCTGCTTTTCCCACTTCATTTGTATATTTGCTGACTGGTAAATTGAATTTCCCTCTTAATTACCTAACATTAGGGAAAAAAAGTCAGGTTATGTTGCAGCAGGCAGAAAAAGCAGCAGAACTGGAGAGCATCTGTGTGCCCTCAGTTCTGCTCGTCATTGCAAGCCACAGCAGAGAGCTGGCCAGTGCTGTCAGTGCCCAGGCTACAGCTAAACTGGGCTCTGCTGATCTCAACTGGGCAGTGAAAAGCAGTGGGGGCTGGAGATGCCATCCATCCTGCTGAGCATCCCTCAGCGTGGCCAGATGCTCAGCTGCACACACTTGCACGCTCCACCAGCACTAACCAGTTGAGAAAATCTGAGTAGGTGGATGGGAACTTCCCTGAATCTGACCCTGTTTTTTCCCCAGAGCTCTCTGTCCCCTCAAGGGTCTGTGGGTGTCCCCAGCAATGTGGGAGTAGGGCCCAGGGCCGCTTCATCTCCCCCTACAGCGAGGAGGTTAGGTTTGTGACTCATCCCCCACCACTGGGAGCCGATCATTTCGAGTCCAAATGGTGTTTGAAATGTGGAATAAGGAAAAAAAAAAAAATCCACCCTACAGATCAAGCAGAAAGTGGAGACAAGCTGGAAAGAGGCAGGTTCCAGGCACAAGCAGCATCTCCAGCTGCCTGTGGTCCTTGTGTGGGGCAGGATCTCCCTGAGGCAAATCAAGGAGGATCCTGTGAGATTGGTGATTTACACCTGATCCAAGCCAGGCAGAAATTCCAACAACAACCATTCCCAGGCCACCTTGCTCAGGAGCATTGCCCTGCGTGTTTTGGGAGAGGCAGCACATCTTCTACCAGGCTCCACAGCCCAAGCTGACACTAGGGTCGGGATCACTGCAGCCTCCATGCCCAGGCTAAACCCACATGAGATATGTGTGTGTAAATCACAGCACATGGGATGTAATCTTATTTGGCTGGGTAAATGTTTACAAACCTCAGTTAATGGGGTTTGCCATTTACACAGTGAGGTGAATCCCCCGTTTCTCACCACACACATGCTTAAATGTCACGTTTGCAGACATTTCTATTAAAGAAGGGGAAAAGAAACTCAGAGCATTTGCACATCTGATGTAAACTGATTTAAAATCACAGTTTACCCACATTTACATAATGTTTGCTGATTAATGAATTAGATACTTAGGAAATCAGGGGTAGTTCCATGTGAATCATTCTGCTCCATAAACAACGGAAGCTGCAAGACATCGCTTCACTTGAAGAGCAGCCATCACCTCAAAGCATGGCTGTGTCCCCAGCCCCTCCGGGAAGGCAATGTGGCAAACAGGGCAGTCCCCAAATGGTCCCCCCAGACCCTTTCCTCTTCCACGCTTGGGGCTGAGGCTGCACAGCAAAGCAGAGCTGGCACAAAGATCCTGCCATGGCTGGTGCTCAGCAAGGCTTCACATCAGCTCTGACTCAGCCCACGAGCAGTATGAAACAGCTGGGCCATGACAGGAGGGGTTTCCAAAGCCATCAGAGAGCAGATTTTTCCTCTTCTGAGCTCTGTGTTGCTGTGGCACAATGGCAGCAACATGCCCAGCAGCCACTAAGTCAGCTCTGGTGGGTCCCTGCTACAGATGTGTCCCTGCCATGCTGCAAGATCCATCCTCTCCCCATTGCAGTCACATCCATGCCACCCTGCAAAGACAACTATGCAGATACATCTACACCATGTTGTAGGCCTGGTTGGCTCCTGTTGCAGTGCTCAGCTCCTGTCATTAGCATCCCGCATCCCATGCCCTGGCCAGCAGCAGACGTAGAACACGTCAAGCTCAGTATGGGTGCCCTGAAGTGCATTTTCCGCCCCCCTCCAGCCTCCCCTCACAGCCAGGACAGTCCCTCTGCACCTGATATCGTCTTCGTTAGCAAAGATGATGATGGCCCGTGCATGGGAGGTCTCCAGGAGGCGGCGGATGATCTTGTCGAACTCTCCTGGCTTAGGCTCCCGTGGGATCTTGACGGACTGGGCCACGCACACCCCCCCTGCGGCAGAGAGAGCCCTGGCACTGAGACACCCCCACGAGTCCCCATCCCCTGGGGACAGCCCCTCTCCCACAGCAGGCAAAGAGAGTTATCCCCAGCTCACCTGCACCCCAGCCACAGTGAGGGGCTCAGCACCACCCCCAGAGCCCACTTCCCACCACCCAGCCCCCCCAGGACACATACTTGAACCATCCCCTTACACCATCCTCTCCCAGGTCACTGCCTTCACCCCTCCTCTCCCTCACAACTCCGCCTTTCTGTGTTGCCTTCCCTCCCATCCCACATCTCTGTGGTTCCTCTCTGCCTTCCACTCACTCCTCTTAGTGCCTGTCATCTCAAGCCACATCCACCTCATGCCTTGTTCCCTTGACAGACACACTGTCCCATCCTGGTGGCTCAGAGAAAGTTTTTGGCCAACACTGGGAGCACAGCACCAATCACCAGCCCCTTGCCATCCCACAGCTGGGTTGCAAAGGGCTCTGCACACACAATGGTCAAATTCTGGCAAAACCAGCCAATAGGAAGAGGAGACGATGGGCTGCAGCCCTGGCACGAGCCCTTTGCCCCTGAGACAGCAGCCTGACCCTGCAAAGGGGTTTATTCCCATCCCTGTGGCACCAGCTGAGCTCCCAGCCCAGCTTTCCACAGGGTGACTGCAAAAGCAGCTAATTAAAATTAGAAGAGACAAGGGGAAACTGCAGATTGGAAGAGTCCACGCGCGTGGCTGCTGGGCTCCCAGCCTCCAGCTCTGCAGAGCCAGAGCCCTCCTGCTCCAGCGTTTTTGCAGATGCCAATAAAAAGAGAGAAGTGAGAGAAAATTAAACATTGTGGGACCTTCTGTATGTAATTGATGGTCTCAATTTACATAGTAAATGACATGGCTGATACCTCACCTGCCACTAAAAGATCCCCACTTAAGCAAAGGTCAGCGTAATTAGTACACAGTGGCAGGGATAGAATTCCCAGCTTAAGGCCCTGGAGAAGAGCAGGGGGATGATGGGATGGGCACCAAGGAGGCCTCTGGGATGGGAGGGTTCACTCCCTCCTGCAGGGCTACAGAAAAATTGGGATAATTTGGTCCCTTTTAGCCAAAGGACAGAGAGAGGGGGTGGATCTGATGGGTGCTGAGGATGCAGGGATGGGGATAACATCATCCCCCAGCAAATACCTGCTGACCAGGGAACATCTCCTGCCCCTGGCCCCACACAGCCCAGCCACAGTGACAGGTTTTTTTGGGTTGTTGTTCTTTTCCCCTATAGTAAGAAATTGGGCCAATTTGCTGTTTGTTTCCCATATGGGGAACCAGATGGATGGAGAGGAGGGAGTTGGATAAACAGACTCCCGGACAGACAGATCAGCCAGGCGAGACAGGCAGCAGCAGGCAGTGCCAGCAGCATGGGCATGTCCCTGCCCAGGGGACACTTGGCCCCGGTAACCACAGAGCCCCCAGCCAGGCCAGGGTGGCACCAGCTGTGCCACCAGAGATAATGGCTCAGGCTAAGGAGCCAGTGCAGCTTAATTACAGTTTCCATGGCAATAAAAGGAGAAAATTCAACAAAAGCAGCAGTTTGCAAACACAAGAACCTTCTAAAAGCCCAGGCACAGAGTTGGGCGGGTGTGTGCACACACAAATGACAGCTTGGGGCTGGCACAAGTGCACACCCACTTGCCACCGGGCACCATGTGCTCTGCTCCAGGCTAATGTGAGCACAGGAAGGGACACACCATGACATGTGTCCCACCATGACACGTGCCCCTGAACACACGTGTTCTCGTAAGTGTGCAACACAAGGACACAGAGGTTCCGGGCGTGCACTCAGCAGCTGCAGCACCAGCCCCTTCTCAGTGCAAACCCATCTTTGAGCCACACCTGGGACAGCAGCAATGCTTTGCACTGGAGTACTCCACAAGTGTTTTATTTCCCAAGCAGCAGCTTTGAGCATCTCCAGGGGCAGCAAGTGCCTTGGGTGAACTTTCGGCAGAGACCATCTCCTTCTGCACATGGGAAGAGGGGGTGGCAGAGGAGATGAGCTCATACATACATACATAAGAGACTAAACTGATGGCATTTCAGAAATGCCCATGTTACTAGGCAGCTCTGTTAGATCAAACTAACAAAGAAAGTAACAAGAAGGCATACTGACAATTAGGACGTAATGAGAACCTTATTAATGGAGTGGCTGGAGAGCATGGCACACATGGAGGGGACATGGCCAGGCCAGCAGGAGAGGAAAGCAGGGACAGGGATCCAAAAAATGGCTGGATGCTGGGAGAAAACTGCCCTGAGGATGGACACAGATATATGCAACCCCTGTCTGCACTGCCCACCCTTTTACTACAGCTCAGCAGGGCTCTCCAAGCTTAAAAATAACACAAACTTAGCCTGAGTAAAAGCCACCGGGGGGTATTGGACCCCCACACTCCCACAGCACACTCCTCCAGCCTCCACACTGATGCTGACAATGCTGCTTAACATTTTATCTTCTTAATTAATGAAATCTTCTTAAGATTGAAAAACAGAGGTCAAGGGGGTTGGGGGTCGGTGGCTGGGGTGGGTAGAGCTGCATGTTTTGGGGCTCTAGCAGCCCCGGCTCTCAGTGCCTGCATTATTCATGGCCCCTGGGTGCCACAGCAGGCAGGGGTATTTGCCAAGCATTGCTCCTACTGGCTCTGCACAAAAATTCATTTAGTCCAAACGCTCCTTTAAAACAAGAAAAGGAAGCAAAGGAGGTGGCGGCAATGGGGAGGCTCCTCTCTCTGGTGGGATGGTGCAGCATTGTTCGCTGACTCCATCCAAGGTCTGACTCTGGGAGAAGGTGGGAGGTAAGGGACACGGACCTTCTTTCCTCCTGCAGCTTTGGGAAAGGAGCATTGAGGAGTAGGAATAGTGGGGAAAGCTTCCAGGACTAAAACAGCATCCCACAGTCAGCTGCTGCAGACAGCTTGGAGACACACGCCCGATTGAAGGATGCTCAGATGAGATCCCATTTGTGCCATCACTGATGGACAGCAGCAGGGGATGCAGGGCACTTGCAGCAAGAAACAGTCTCAAAAAACCCAGCTCAGACCCATTCCCAAAACTCCCATGGGTTGGGGCAGCAACCATGCACCTGGACCTGCAGCTCCAGGGTCTGGGAGCACTCAGAGCCGATTTTTGTTCTTGTCCCAAGTCCCTGCAGTGGTGGCAGAGACAACAGCTTCACAGGGAGGCTGCTGGGAAAAGCCAAGGATGAAATATTCAGCAGCACAGATCCAGGGAAGCAGAGACCAACAGGGAGAGGGATATGGTGGAGATGTAATTCCAGGTGACCAAGCATGCCTAGCACTGCACTCATAGCCCTTTCTCAGCCACCTGCCAGAACTCATAATGAGCCCACCCTGGTTAATAAGCCGTGGCTGCTCCATCCCACCCAGGCAGGTCTTGGCACAGAAGAAAAGAAGTGTGACCAGCAGGTCAAGGGAGGGGAGACCCCCCCTACAGTGCTGGGGCCAGCTCAGGAGTCCTCAGCACAGCAGAGACAGGGACCTGTTGGAGCGGGGCCAGAGGAGCCCCAG
>WTSP01013934.1:70608-86947 GCA_025331215.1 Actenoides lindsayi
TGGCAAGAAAAATGGGGCCGGGCCTTGTCCAGGAGAAGGGCGGGGGGAGGTTCCCCCTGGGCCCGGCATTGGGGAGAAACCCCCCCCCCCCCCCCAGGCAGAGCCAGCGAGGCAGGGACTGGCTCCTTCCGCTGGCATAAATACCACCACATGGGTAAACGCCACGGCTTGATAAACTGCTGGCAAGCCCTTGGCAAAGGGCTGTCTCCAATAGCCCTTTTACATCACTTTGACAGGCTAGAGGCACCTTGAAGCAGCAGGACCCTTTATGCTGATGGAGAATTGCAAATGAGAGCCAGGCATATACAAACAGGCTATAAAAGAGAGGACGGATCCTTCACCCATTCCCAGTGGCTCTGCACTGGTATAAAAGTGTCAGCAGAGCTGGTTTTAAGGGGGAAGACAAAAAGGTGAAGAAGGCACAGCCTGGCACTTTCTCCAGCCTTGCAGTTGCCACCACAGGGAGCAAGGCTGAGGGATTTTCAAGTTAAAAAAAAAAAAGAAAAAGAAAAAAGAAAAAAAAGAAAAAAAACCCCAACCATGTTCCTGGTCCTGCCTCACCATTATGGCTTCAAACTGGAAGAGGGGAGATTTAGATTAGAAATTAGGAAGAAGCTCTTCACTCTGAGAGTGGTGAGCTACTGGAAGAGGTTGCCCAGTGAAGAAGTAGATGGAAGAAGTAGATGCTCCATTGCTGGATACATTCAAGACCAGGCTGGATGGGGCTTTGATCAACCTGCTCTAGTGGGAGGTGTCCCTGCCCATGGCAGGGGAATTGGACTAGATAATCTTTGGGGTCCCTTCCAACCCAAACCTGTCTGTGATTATTCACGGCTGTAAAGCTGCCCTCCTCAGATGGAGGAGCAAAGCTGATCTCCAGTGCTCCCTCCCAGGGAAGATGCTTCACAGAGCATCACAGAGCCCACCTAGGCACCCAAGCGAGAGCCACTTCCCCACGCTTGGACTGACAAATGACAGCTCTTACAAACAAATGTGTTCCTGCAGCATGAGCAGGGCAGCAACATTACCGCTGATAATGCACGGGCTGCACTTGTGCTTCTGTGATACCGCAATTATGGTGGAATTATGCTTTTTGATAACTAAATTATCACTAATGCACATAATCGTTAGGTTATGTGGATACACAAATTACTAGACTGCCTCAGCCCTGGATTAATACGTTTGCATTTCGACTCCATGTACACTCGTTTACTCTGCAATTATGCTGTCATATCATTAACCATCTGGTTATAGGAACTCGTGGTAACCACAGGTAGCTCCAAGAAGTGCTCATGCTGCAGTAGGGCTAGCAGTCACAGCATCCACTCCTTACTGGTGCTTAATGGAGGAGAAGTACGGGTTCAAATTGTACCCGTGCATCATAGAATCACAGAATTGTTTTAGTTGGAAAAGATCTTTAAGACCATTAAATCCAACCACTAACCCAGCACTGCCAGGGCACCACTAACCCATGTCTCTCAGCACCACATCTCCAGGGCTTGGAAACCACTCCAGGGATCACGGGGCCACCCCTGCCCTAGGCAGCCTGGGACAGGCCTTGGCAAGCCTTGTGGGGAAGAAATTGTTCCTCAGCTGCAACCTAAACCTCCCCTGGGGCAACTTGAGGCTGGTTGCTCTTGTCTTATCGCTTGTTCCTTGGGAGCAGAGCCCAACCCCATCTGGCTCCAACGTCCTGTCAGTGAGCTGTGGAGAGCCAGAATGTCTCCCCAAGCCTCCTCTTCTTCAGGCTCAACAACCTCAGGTCCCTCAGCAGCTCCTCATCAGACTTGTGCTCTGGACTCAAACCAGGACAAGTGGTAACCTCAGCACCACTTACACATACATCCCCATCATGAGGCACACAGGAAGCAATGTCCCACACCCAGGCCAGCTGTTCAACAAGCATTGCACCCGCTGGCTCTGAAGCATCCCCACACACTCCACCTTCCAAAACCACAGCACTGTGAAAATATTCTGCTTTTCAAGTTAAAATCCTGAAGAGCAGATTCCAGGTTGAATCCCCAGATGGGTTTCTCTGCCTATTAAAAGCACAGCCGGTTCCCAGTGCCAGGGCGCACGCATGAGACAGAATTAACGCAGTTCCTATTTATAGGGCTTTGATTAGGAGCTCGTCACCTAGAAGTTTTTATTCCCTTTATCCATTTATAAGGCCATAACACAGTTTGACTAGCTCCAGATAGTCTGGTGTCCCACCGATTTTGCCAGAACTTAATGTGCCATTCAGATACAGTTAAGCCCGTAATAGGCAGCAGCCTGCGTGCTGCAGGGTTTTAACTGCCTCAGAAAATGCTCTTTAGCTCTTGTCTTGCCCCATGCACATGATGCTGCAGCGACAAAGCAATAACGGAGCCAGGAGGGACCCTGGTGCTTTGCCCGTCCCTCTGCAGAGTGTCAGGGCAGCTTCAGGTCTGTGGTAATACCAGCCACAACAGCAACACCCAGGGGTCTTCACCACCCCAGCCAGTCCTGGGAGTGATGCTCAGCCACCCGCAGGTACCTCCAAGCTCCTCCACTGCTCCTGAGGCTGCTAATCCCCACTAAGCATCCCAGCACTCCCGTCAGCAAAACACTTTCTGGCTTCAGACAAATCCTCCCAAGGAGTTTTGCTGAGCACGGACTTTCTGCCTGTCCACAGCCTATAGACAAGTTGAAGCACGTGCCTCTGGGGATAAAGTCATTAAAAATGGGTGAAATGTGCCTTGGTGCCAAGTTTATTTTCTGTTAAAACCTGGGAGTATTTGTAAAAGTCTTTTCTTCTGGAATGTGCTCAGCACCATGGCTAAGCCATGAAGGGAGGGATTTAGACAAGCTTAGAGGATCCGAGGTCTCTTGATGAGCAGGGAACAGGATCTCAAGATGCTTGCCAAAAAGAGCCATCAGCAGTGAAACAGCTTGCCCTCAGAGCAGAGGCAGCTTGAGGTTGCTGGTCCCAGTCCTTGCTGGAGAGCCTGGATCCTTGCTGGCCATCATGCTGTCCTTGCAACCAGCAGGGCAGCCACAGAACTTGCACTGCCTGGAGGTCACCCCCCAACAGTGTCATCCACCCTGGCTCACTGCAACCACATCCCAGCTCAGGCTGAGAAGCCCAACTAGACGTATCCCTCCATTCCCACCTGCTGCCTTTCCTTCTCCAGTCCCACATGCTCTAAAAATCTCTGAGCTCCCATCCTGGGAGAAAACCCACTCACCATCCTCTCTGGACTTCTGGATAAAGGCCTCCACACCACTTTCACCATAGCTGCCCTCAGAGGCTAAGGTGGAGACGTAGTTCCATTTGAGGGCTTTGACGATGTCGACCATGGCTTGGGCCTGGTACGTATCAGATGGGACAACACGGGAGAAGAAGTCATAGCGGCTGTTGTCACTCAGGTCTGGTGCGGTGGAGGCGTAGCTGATCTGGGGGATCTGGGATGGAGAAAGACAAAGTGTCAGGAGGAAGAGGTGATCTCCACCCCACTGCAATGCCCTCACCTTGCCCACACTCCCAAAACCCGGTTCTGGAGGAAAGGGAAGCGAAAATCAAGGAAGACTATGGGTCAGGTAGGAGCGTGTGCCACCAGTCAGACATAGGATGATCCACAGCACCCAGGACGAGCAACTCATGGAGGTATGACCACGAAGTGAAGGTGATCAGCTCTACTGGGTCTTGGTGGCTACCCAAAGGCTTTGATCTGGTGATTTCGATCCTAATGAGGTACAAAGAGACAGAAAACTAACTCAACTCATGCCAGGACACACATCTCCTCTGCAACCTCCAGACTGGTCTAAACCCACACACATCAATGTCTGGAAAGGGAGAAAACTAGAACCATCAGAAAGCACAGGAGCTGCTGCTTTACATTTCTGCCCACAGAAGCAGCTGGCTGGGCAGAGCCCAGCAGAGCAGAAGGACTCTAGGATCTCCTAAGGAAGAAGAGAAACCATCCCCAGGGCAGAGCAGCCACCAGTAAACCCTTTTGAGGTCGACCAAGGAGCTGGGCAGCCCTGGGATTTGCAGGGAGAGGTTCAGAGCACGCCAAACTTTAATTTTGACATGTTCCATGCCTGCCTGCCTGCTTTGATCTCCCCTCCATGCTCCCTGGGAGCCAGAGCAAGAGCTGTGGGTGCCGCCTGGGCAAAGGGGACTAGCACTGTCTGAAGAAAGCAGGTACCAACCTTTGGCCAAGCAGGCTGGCTGGGAGCCATCAGGGCTTGGGGACCACCTGAAGCTCAGGGACACCCAGCAGGACCCCAAAGGGTTTCCCGAGCATTGAATGTGCCCACAGTGGGAGAGGTCAAAGCATAAACATTGATCCTGGCCCGGAATAGCACTGCTAAGATCTCCCTTTGGCTTCCTGCCCCAGGAAGGACAGATCTGACCCCACCCTGACAGGTCCTGTCCACTCAGGCTATAAATAAGCCCTTTATATTAATCAGACCTGCTGCACCTCGCACAGTCTATTACAATGATGTAGCACCAGAGGATTGTGCGACGCTTAACACTTACACAGCACCTTACAGCTCCACAATGCACCACAAAAGTTAATTTATCTTAAAGATGGAAAAGGCTTATTAAATTATCAAGCCCAAGTTCTCCCCACTAGAGTGAAGCTCCCTACGAGGGACGTACCAAACACCCAGACAGCCCCATCAATAGTCCCCTTGTCCTGCACCCAAGTAGGGACCTATCCCGGGTGCAGCCCTGCACATTCCAAGGGTTCTCTCCCCAAAACCTGGGCATGGTTTTAAATTCAGCAGTGATTTAATTGCAGGGGCTGAAGCCACAGGGCAGCAATACTGCAGAGATGGTGACAGTCATACCTGGAGCTGACACAGCTCAGGGAAGGGTCCTGCCACCTGCTGCCCTCTCACCTTGCCACAGATGCTGCTTTACTGCCAGGAAAGAGCAAATGGAGGAGGAACATCCCAGGACATCACTGATCCCAAACTGCCCTGGGGGAAAGTGGGTGCAGAGCAGCACCACCCAGCTTTTAGAGAACTTTCCCACTCTTCTGCTCCCTCTAATCAAGTTTAGGAATAATGCAGCAATCACCACATGCAGGATCACAAACCCTGCCAGGCCACAAGGGCTGCAATGGATCCCAGTAATCCCCCGGGTTCAGCAGGCACCCGTGTCATGCTGGATGCCCAAATCAGCTTAGGCTGCCTTTGGCCTCACCCATCACCACTCCCCATTGAGCAATTAGCCAATTCCCAGCAGCAGAGACACTTGGCTGGGCTTGGAGGGGATGGGGAGAGGTTTGGAGTCCTAGAACCAAAGGTCTGCAGGGGTCCTAGTTCAAAGATCATGTCACCTTGCTGGGAGCCCATCTGGGTACCAGCACCCCAAGGATGAGGAGGCTAGCACTGGAGCCACCCTACAGACCCTCATGGTTTTCTAAACACCTCCATCCCCTTTCTGCTCCTGCTCCCAGGCTATACCTCACAGTTTCTCCTTTGTTTCTCTGTTTTTTTCCCCTCTTCCACTTTCTCTCTCTCTCTCTCTCTCTCCTAAATGGGATACTGGTGTTAGAAACCCACGACTCCACCTGAATGCTAAAAGGCTTCTGGAAAGGAGCAGCCACCCTTCTACCTGCCTGCAAAACAGAAGATGAAAAAAGGGAGAGATAGAGAAGGAGCAGGAGAGGGAAAGGAAGGAATCTTTATCAAGGCACAAATAGGATTACTCTCTGTGACAATCTGCTTTGTGCTCCTTTTCGAGGAGCTGTGATCTGCTCGTTGAGTATCTGTGACTGGGAGCAGGTACATGAGACTTGATTAAAATTCTGCTCAGCAGGCGAAGGGCTCGCCTGCAATCATTCATCCTGGGGAGGGAACGGGGAGAGGGGGCTGTTCTGCACCTGCTCTCCCTGCCTCCTCCCTGTCTTGCCTGGCCAAGGGGTGGACACGGGTGGCTTGGGCTGGAGGCAATGCCCAGGTGATGACAGAAAGATGGCATAGAAAGCAGCGGTGCCCATGTCAAAGGAGATTTGTGGTCAGGGATGCAATCCTGACTTTCATAGAATCACAGAATTGTTTTGGTTGAAAAAGATCTTTAAGACCATCAAGTCCAACCGTTCCCCCAGCACTGCCAGGGCACCACTAACCCATGTCTCTCAGCACCACATCTCCAGGGCTTGGAAACCCCTCCAGGGATCATGGGGACTCCACCACTGCCCTGGACAGCCTGGGCCAGGACTTAGCAAGCCTTGTGGGGAAGAAATTGTTCCTCAGCTCCAATCTAAACCTCCCCTGACACAACTTGAGGCCATTTCCTCTTGTCTTGAGAGCAAGAAAGTCTCCCCTGAGCCTCCTTTTTTCCAGGCTCCCTCAGGACCCCACGTCCCTCAGCTGCTCCTAACCAGACTTGTGCTCTAGACCCTTCCCCAGCTTTGCTGCTCTTTTTTGGACATGCTCCCGCCCCTCAATGTCCTTCTGGGTATGAGGGGCCAAGGATCATTTTCCAAGAATTCTTTCCCAATTATTTTTTTTTTTTCTCTGCAAGGTGGTTTAGGTTAAACAGATCCCTGCCTCCTCAGCAGGACACCCATGATGGAGACTTCCCAGCTATTCCCGGTGCCACCACACATCCCACTCAAGCTCAGACTGAGCTTAAACAGCCAGGGCACATCTGGGTTTAACCCCTGAGCTGCCCATCCTGTTCGAGTCCCTGCTGGAAAATGAAGTCTAGAAAATACCTGTTGATCTACATGCTACAAACTGGAAGTTGTATTTTAATACTCAAATGGAAAGAGCTTTTCTCTCTCACTCCTCTGCTTTGGATAGAAGTGAAAATAAAATACCAGTTCCCAAATGACCATTTCATAGACTACTGCTTTTTCTCCCCTCTGCCCAACTCCTGGCACCAGCTGTTTTCTCAGATAAAAGACAAAAGTCCTTTTAGATCCATAAAAGCAAAATGCAGGCAGGGAATTCAAGGTTCTTAGAAAGAAGGAGGCTGAGATGGGGAGGGGGAGCTGGAAACATAACTCAGATGCATATTTGGGCACTGGTAATACCTTGGCTCATCTCCAGCCTGGGATAAATACTGCGGTAGTGGTGGGGAAACCAGTGGGATCAGCTCTCCTGCACCCCAAAGCTCCCTTGTCCCATCAAGAATGGGAATTAACCCCAGGACAGGGGATAAATCCTCCTTCCTCCCTTTTTTGAACCAAAACCCAGAGTCAGAGTCATTCAGAAGCACCCCCAACCTGAGGAAATGTCCCTCAGATTAAGAGAGAAGGTGGGACCTAGTGCTGGGGATGTCATCCTGCTCCCCCCACACCCTGGATCAATGGACTGTTGTGATCAAGCTCAAATGCACTGCAAAAGCACCTCTATTTTATAACCATATCATTAACACTGGTTCACGAGCTGGTGCTGCGTTTTCTCTACCAGCAGCGGATGGAATCCCTCCAGATCAGGGAGAATTAGACAAATGCTGTGATTTCAGTGTGGCCCCAACCAAGGCTTAAAACTTCAGTCTGAACATCAGCCTGAACAGACAGGAGGGAAGAAGCCAAAAAACAAAGGGGCTGTTGCACAGTTAGAGTGACTGACACTGGTGAGGAGCAGCCCCAGCAGAAGGGGCTCCTGGCACCACCCCCCACCCCAACACCATGCCAGAAAGAGAGTCAGGAGCAGCTAATTCCCTAACCATAATTATTAATTTCATGCATATCTTATGCAAACCTCTGGTTCACTGACAAGATGGAATTGATTTAATTAGAATTTCCATCATCAAGCCATTTGGACAGCAGCTTTTAATTAGAGAGAGCATAAAGCACCACAGGGGCTGGGGGAGTGAGGGGGCCGAGTGGAGATGCTCAGACAGAGTGAGCCCTAGCTCCCAGCCCACTGCCCCTTCTCCAGGGCCGCAGGATCAGGCCCAGCAACAAGACAGGATCCAACCCTCGGCAGAGTTATAACAGTCCCACACCCCACAGGCTCTGGGCTGCTTACCAGGTCTCCGTGCCTCAGTTTCCCCAACTGAAAATGGGGGGAACAGCTCATACCACACAGGGCAGGTAAATCACTCCAGGATCATGACGCACTGACACAACGCACAGCCAATAACGAATTCCTCCATTTCCCAGCTCCGGTGCCACCAAAAGGCAACTGCTCTGAGGTGATAGCTATGCTCAAGGGGACACAGCTTGGGGCAGGGAGAGACAGGCTCCCTGACCTGCCCACTCCTTTGCCGCAACCTGTTAAACTAAGCATGTAAATCAGGTAGCTCCAATGCTGGGGCTGACACTGGCTGGGCATGGGCTGCTCAGTCCACTTCAATAAATCTGTCTCTTCTCAAGCAATAAAGCACTGAGAAATAAAGAGCGGAAGCTGCGGGAAGATCTCCCAGCCAGCTCTGGCATAGGTTTGCACAAAAAGGAGACAGCTCAGCCAGGGAAGCTGGCAGCAGATGTAAAACCAGAGATGAGAAAGAAAACTTTTTCTTAATTGCCCGTGGACCTGGCTTCCCACATCAGGGAAGCAGCTCCAGCGGAAAACCCCAGTGCTGGACAGTGCTGGTGGTTGCATCACTTTTTCAAAAAAAACGAGCTCACATTTCAGCCAAGAGCAAAGTCCAGGATGCAGAGAGCCAGGGCTGCTGCCCTTCAGCTCCTCACAGGACCTGCCATCCCCACTGCCTTCAGCCTCCCACTCCTCCTTGCTGAGCTGTGCCATGCCCAGGGACTGTGAGCGGAGCCACTGCGACCAGGGCAGCCCAGGGCAGCCAGGCTGCTGCAATTTGTTTTAATAAACCCAGTGAAAAACAAGTCAGTGAAGTGGCAGGAGTGGGTGATTAATCAGAGCATCCCCCCAGACAGTTTCCACCTTTCCACCTTCATGAAGGTTATTTACTCACTAAGTGGGGACATTTGGTGCCAAATGTAGCATCCCTCTCACATCACCAACCCCAAAGCCTCAGGGCATCATTGTGTCCCCTCCCCACCCCGTGGCAGGGAGCAGACACAAGCCTGGGGGGTTCAGCACCAGGGGCCTGATCCAGCTTTGCAGCCCCAGGAGGCTGCAGCAATCTGGCCCCAGGCAGCAAAACCTTGTGTGCCTGCAGGTGCTGAGCACCCCTGGCTCCTGTGTCATCCTCCATTAGGTGAATTACTCATGCTGTGTAACATCCCTGAGCTAAAAACAGTTGCTGTGGTCACTGCCATGAAGAAAACAAGCTCCTCAAAGTGTCTGGCATGTGTCAAGTCCATCCTTCCACCAGGGATACTCCTCACCCCAGCTAAGCATTAGAGCTTCATCATGTCCCAGCTCTTTCTGGATGGGGTTGAAAAGTTCACCCCACACCCTGACGCAGCTTTTCAGGGATCACATTTGTAGGGGACAGAACGGGTTCCTTATAAACCATCGTCACTGTGGTGGTTCAGAAGACAGTGGGTAGAGCTAGGGCTGGAAAGCCAGCGGAAGGGGGTGGAAAGGAGCCGGAGCATGCCAGCAAGCTCTCACAGTGACACCAGAGAGATGCTATCACAAGGAGCTGAGAGCGGGAATTTGGAGGAAGGTTTTTCTGCAGACAGAGCTACAAGGAGTGATGAAACCAGTATGGACAGAGGGTGCCGCATCTGCAAGTTGTTCCACTGATGTACAGCTTTAATTAGGTGGTGGCATCTAACAAAGGACATGTTATTTATTTATGTAGTGTGGGAGCGACAAAACCCCCAGCTGGGAGGGGCAAGACTCGGGCTACTGGGGAAGGGCTGGAAGGGCTGTGCAGGAAGGGAGTGGGGAGAGGCACAAGAGAGGGGAGCATGGGAGGAGGTGAGGGACCACAGACGGGAACATCATCCCAGGGCAGGAACATAGCCATGCAGATTGTCAGAGGTGGAGAATGGGCTGCTCCAAGCTCTTGGGGATAAACTGGGGGCAGGGGGGTTGCAGGGCTCACAGCAAAGGCTCTGCAGCACCTTCCCAGTGGGATGCAGAACTGCTGGAGCACAGCGAGGGGAACCATCCTGGGTCAGCAAAGGGAGGGGATGGCTCCTGCCTGCAATCCAATGGGCGCAGGGGTGTGGGCACACGCCCAGGTGCTGGGGTGGGCAGGGGGAAGCTGTTTGTTCCTCACCTTGTTGGGTTTCCTAATTGATTTTGTGCCTGCACCACACACTGGATGTGCTACAACCCTTCTGAAGAACCTCCTCAGTGATTTAAAAAATCAAAGTACTTTGAGTGCACTTGAAATGCCCTCACGATTCCCCCCATACCAGCTGCTCATGGGGAGGAGACACAGATCCCCATATCCAGGGCTGGCATACCCAGTGCTACTCCAAGCATTGAGAGCACATCTCCCTGTTTCAGCTCCCAGCGCTTTACATCAGCATGCCCTTGCTGGAGGAACGGACGTGAGCAGTCCTCGCCTTGTGCCATGACGCCACAGCGGGAGCCAGAGCTCTGGCAAAGTGTCATTCCCGAGGGAATGGGCAAAGGCAAACGCTTTGCAGCAGGGCCTGGAAAGGCAAACGCTTTGCTAAACCTACAAGCAGAGTTACCCACACTTAAAGGTCAGCAGCAGCAGAAATGGAAGGTGCCTTATATTCATTTTTAAGTATGGCCCTGCCATAAACCCACTACCTGAATAACAAAGAGCAGCAGCAGCTCTCAGCTTGGGGGTGGGTGGGGGGAAGAGCCTCCTGAACCCCCAGCTACGTCCCATGAGGTGGGTTAAGCCCCCACATCCCATGGGAATGGTGTCCCTGTGCTGGGAACCATCAGGGAGAGCACCCTGCATCCACCTGCAGGCACACTTCCCCCTTCACCCACAGACAGGCATTCAAAGCTGTCTAGGAAGAGTTGAGCTCATCCTGCACTGTCCCCTCCCAGGGATTTCAAGGTCTCCATCCTGTACCTGCTCATCCCCTGATTTCCATTTCTTCACTGCCACATTGTGCTGAGGTCAACTCTGGCTTTCAGAACTGCTGGGGACACCCAGGGCTTCAGACATGCCCATAGCCACCAGGCTACCAGCAGCACCAGTGCTCAGTGCAAGGCTGGGCCATAGGTTCATCAGGGCTTAGTCCTTCCTCCATGGTCTGCTTTGCCAAAGAATTGAAATTGGAGGATAAGGGCAAGAAAAAATCCAAAACATCTAGAAAGGCTGTAGGTACCCCCCCACTTCCCCAGCTGTCACGCTCCTGCCTCCTTTCCTGCTGCCTGCCTCCCTCCTCCTCGCCGAGGCAAGCATTCAATCTTTTCTGTCTCTGCAAATAGCTTTTAAATTCCTCCTGCTCCCTCTAATTTATATTATTTTAATTATTGAATAGCCCTCTCACTTGTCACCTGGAACATTAACACATTTTTTAAAAAGGGACCCAGAAAAATCAAATTCCATCAGCTATCTGGTTTTTCCGCCTTCGCTAACAGCTTCCAGCCCTCCCAGGAGGGCACCCAGCGCTCTCAGCATGTTGGGCCAGCAGAGGAAGCTGGGGCAGAAAAAGGCAAACAGCTCCATCCCTGCAGGACCAAGGGGTTTTGGGCTGCTGGGAGGGGAGGCAGAGCTGGGACACTGCTCCAGGGAGTATTTACATTTCCCCCTGCCGTTTTCTGCGGAGAGGGCTCTTGTGCAAACACTCTCTAGCCCAAGGACCTTGCTGCAGATAAACAAACGCACAAGGGGGAAAGTCATTATAAACTTGTTGGCTTTCCTGCAGCTGGCATGGAAAGCAGCCCTGCAGCTCCCTAGCCATTTGGCTACAGTGTGACCTCACATGCTGGGGATATAATCCACACCCCCTTACCGAGACATCCTCTATCACTGGTCTCAGGGCATGTGGGGTACCTTGAAATGCTCCCAACTATCAGCTGCTTGCAGGCAGGCAAGTGGAGAGCATTAGTCTGTAGGTGACTTGTGTGTCTTATATGATAGCAAAGGGTATTTTACAACCAGAGTCCTCCCACACTGACCCCACCAGGTGACACTGCTTCTGCAGACCAGCCAAGACCCCCTCAAGTAACAGCCAGAGCAAGCACCCCAGAAACTCTCAGAGAGCTCCCAGGGAGGCTGGACCCTCTCCAGCCTTAGAGGTCTCCAAGATCCACCACAACCAAGCCCCGAGATACCCGCTCTGACCCCACAGACGGCCGCGGTGGGCTGAGCTCCCCACAGCCACTTCCAACACAAGTTATCCCACCCCACACCCATCTCCAACCCATCTCCCCACACATCCCCTGCAAAGCAACCTCCCTCCCACGGGCTCAGTGACTCCTGAAGCATCAGCATCCACCCTTGCCACGAAGTTGAGGGAGAAGTGATAAAATTCCTCCTGTTAAAATGTCGTCACTGGAGGGTGAATGGAGGAAGGGATCCCCGGGGACCTGGAGGAGGCAGGAGAAGGTTTTTAAAGGCACCAGTTCCTGCCTGCTCCCAGGTGTGGAGGCAGAGGCACACGTAGAGAAACACTGCAAAAAAACACCCATGGCGGTTGTTCCAAGTGGTTATTTTTACCCTCGCCAAGCCCTACCTTGAAGAGCCGCAGGATGTTAGCCACCATGATGGAGACAGAGCTGCCCGAGGCACCAATGACACCGACCACTCGCTCCGGCTTGGTGATGATGGGGGGGCCACCATTGATGCAGCGCACCTCAGTGCTGTCCTTCTCAATGAGGGCTTGCACAAAGGTCAGCGACTGTTCCAGGGCGTGTGTGTCCCGCGAGCACGTGTCCAGGATGCGGGCACCCAGGGTGATGTTGGGCAGGAGGTCGGGGTCGTTGTTGATGCGGTCCAGGGCGAAGAGCATGGCCTCCAGGCGATGGATTCCCTTTTCCTTCTTCAGCTCCCCGCAGGCTTTGCCCTCCACCCCCCGGCCATGCACAGGGAAGAGCCCCCCAAGCGTGATGTCCCCGTCGATGCGGATAGAGTTCATGTGTGGGTAGCCCTGGCCTTTGGGCTTGGCAGCACCCCCGGCCACCCACCCCCAGCTCCAGGCACTCAGGAGGAAGCAGAAGGAGAGATGCTCCACGCAAAAGTAACCCCCGCTCATTGCCAAAGCCGTGCTGGGGCAGAGCTGGCAGCCCAAAACCTGGCGGCAGTCAGGAAGCGAGACTGGCAGAGGTGGGCAGCATGGCTCCTGGTGAGCTCCTGCTCGCAGCACCGTCAGCGGCTCCCACCCGTGATGCTGGCCCCCAGGGAGCAGTGGGTGGCTGGGCTGCAGGAGGGCACCAAAGTCTGCATGGCTACACCAGGGAGAAGCAGCAGCGGTGGAGTTGTGAGCCCAAGTGAAGCTTTGGGTCCTTTCTCTGGAATCCTTGAGAGCAGGGGGGGACAGGAGAGAGGTGGGGAGAGAGAGAGAGAGAAAATTAAGCAGGAGCATGAAGAGGACATCAGCTATTCTGAGCTTTGATCAAGGAGCCCGGTGGATATTAGCGCTGGGGGTTATTGCTAAAAACAGATTTGGGATTCACTTGATTTTTGATTCATGGCAGCAGCTTTGGCTCAGCCCAAACCACATCCAGGCAGAGGGACCGGTGCAGGGGCCCCAAGCTTGCTCTGCTCCAAGGAGCAGGACCAGGTTGGTGGCCAGGTTGGGGCAGGAGGGAGGCTCTGGAACCCCATCCCCTCTTCAGAAAGCTGCCAGGGTGGGACAGGCCCCAAGACAGTGCTCAGAGGGGGGCAAGTCCCACATGCACCCACAGCCCTGATCCCTGCCTGCCCTGGAGTATCATTCCTGCCCCAGGGCACAGTCAGGCACAGAAGCCAAGCAGTCGCCTTAAAGTTGAGCTGGATTTAGTCTCTGAGCTGATCTGGAGAGAAATCTGCTCTTTAAATAGCCCTGCCGTCAAGTGATGAGTACCCTTCTCTCCTGAGCATCCCCTGCAGCATCCACCTGCCCCTTCCTTGTCCCTATCGATGGCCCTGCCAGATGCAAGCTCCTGTCCCTAGCAAAGCAGCCTGAGGCTGAAGATCTTCCCAAGCCTCCTCTCAGGTCTGCCAGGCACGTATCCTCAGCGGGGGTCAGGGACACAAGCCTTCCCCCATCCCCTGCACTGCTGAGCTGAAGCAAGGAGATGCCTAAAGATCCAAGGGCTGTTTCCCAATAGGTTTTTCAATTGCCTGCCACAAGTCCTCACATCTCAAGCATCATCCTGCAAACTGAGCGGGCTGGGAGCTGAGCTGCAGCTTAAGCGAGAGCCAACATGGCCAGACACTGCTGAAACCCAGCATTATGACTCTGAATCTCTATCCCAAGCATTGCTGCTCCTGCCACTCTTCCTTCAGGCCACTGATTTCTGATCCAGCAGCTGCTTCCTTGCAAGCATCCGTTATCGACAGCTTCCAGTAGTAAATACTGACAGTGCCAAAGGCTCGCCTGAGCCCTGGCAGGAGTTTGGCTTTCTAGCTGCCCCAGGCAAGCAACCCGAGGGTCCGCTCAAATTAAAAGCAACAAGGATGGATGATCAGCTGTGTGCTGCGAGCACTGGCAAAAGCCCTTGGATCCCAAACTGGGTGCTCCTGGGGGAGGAAGAAGGGAGTGAATGGTCCCTTAGGAAACTGGGGGCAAAATTAGTGGTGAATGCGCTGGGATCAGTGCCTGGGTGATGCCCGCAGGCTGTGCCCACAGACACATGCTCCATCCTGACCCACATCCCAACTCCAGGGGCATCGGTAGCCCAGGCACCAAGCATGGCCCATGGGGAGCATTTTGGCATCACCAGCTGCTCTCTCTTGAGAGGCATCAATCGAAGAGCAGCCCTGTCCTGCAGCATGGCATGGGGAGGAGGCACACTTGGGTCTCAATTAACCATCAGACAGCCTGGGCCAAGATTTGGTCTTCTCACCAGGTGGCAAAAACCCACCTGCTCTTGCTACGCTGCCATCCTGTCCTGCTACCCCAGCACACCAGTGCCCATACCATATCTCAGACGTGTCAGCTCCTCCAGAGCCAGCGCTGGAGCTGGCGGAAAGGGCTCAGCCCATCCCAGCCCTTCCATCCTAGCCCCACACCCTCGGGGGAGCCTCCTGCTTGCAACTCAGGGGGAGCCCAGGGGGTTCTTAACTCTCACAATCTTCCTGCACCCCCCCACCCCCCGTGCCCTCACCTCATCTCTTTTCTTCCACCACAGAGCCCCTCAAGTGGGCACAGGGCACTGCCAGTCTTGGCTCCAAGTTCACTGAAGGACAGCCCTTTGTCCCCATCCCCACACCCCTGCACTCCACTGACTCAAGTTTCCTCTCTGGGAGAAGGTTCTCCCCTGCAGCCTATCCCTGCTGTCTCCAAACAGCCACTGATGGATGCTGCAATGATTAATGCAAGGCACCAAAAAGCAGAGGAGAGCCAAGCAGGCAACTGCATTCCCCAAGCAGGCCAGGCTGCAACAGTAAGACAGAAGAAACAGCTTAAATTAGCCTCAGCTCAAGCACAGAGCCCAGCATCCAACCCTGCACCTGCCGGGCCTGAGCCTGAGGTGCTGCTCGCTGGTGCCAGCCATGCTGAGACCTTTTACACTGTGGAGGAGATTCCTAGCTCTGCAGCCACCCCAGTCAGGTTGGCCCTTGCCTCAACTCAGCTCTGTAAATTATGCATATCCCTGCCCATTGGAGCCACTTGAAGGCCCATCTCCAAAGCACTTCTGACAGCCGTGGCTTTTAAGCAACCAGAATTACCCAGTGCTGAGCTCTTTGCTTCAAAAGGCAGGAGCTCAGAGTGCTGCAGCACGTCACCCACCCATCTCATCCTGACCCGCTGCTGGGAGAACCCCTGCCAGCATGGCCCCATTCAGACAGGATCAAGGACAGGATCAACCCTCAACACAGTCCCATCTTCTTTACAAGAATCACCCTGTGCACGAGCAACAGGGCAAGAAAAGTGGCTCCTGCTGCAGCCTGGAAGGGGGTCAGGCTCTGCCAAGGGCAAGGAGGCAGATGATGGGGATACCCAGAGATGCTCAAACACCACAGCCCCCCCACACCAGCTGAAATCAGGTCATTTCTCACACCCTCACTGCTGGAGCTGACATTTCTGCCCATTGGAGAAGGTGCAATGGGTCACCACATAGACCTGTTCCCAGGAAAAACCTCTGAGCCCACAACAGCTCCCGTGGAGCTGGCAGTGCCCCCAGAGCTCACAGCCTCTCCCTTTTTTCATTTAAGCTTTTTCCTCTCTGTTCTCTCCCCTTTGTGCCTCCTTTGATCATATAATCTGAATGAACTGAAGGTAAAAATATCATGGCAGGCAAGAAGAAAGCACAAATAACAGGAAGGGAAGCAGGGAACTGGTTTGAATCCCTCACTGAATCACTGGGGAGATGCAGCCTGAATTACCTGATGAACCTGTGCTGCCAATGGCCTGAGCACTCACTGGGAAAGGGCAAGGACACGCAACCC
>WTSP01013936.1:5225-30563 GCA_025331215.1 Actenoides lindsayi
TGTTTGTCACTGTCACTTTTTTCCATGCCTGCATGTTTCAGAGTCCAGAATCGCATCATCACAATAAGTTTTGGGACCAAATGCCAATTTAAATATAAATTTAATGAATGTCAGTATATATGCAAATTTACTTTCAAACTCAAATAATTAAAATACTCTTTTATTACCAATTTACTCTTTCCTCGAGGTATGCTTTTAACTTACATTGTAACTTTAATCTATTAAGTCATTGTTGTAGATGGGGAGAAGGTTGCAGGTTAATTAAAGAACATTTTACTTCAGAAATCCTGTTAAGAAAGGGTGAACATAATTGTCCTCAAAGTGAACAAGCTGACATAAAAGAGAGCACCTATTTCTTCCTTAACTCTTCTGCAGAGCAGAGTTTATTACATTTGTCTCCATTCTCTCATTTACAAAACAAGTGCAAAAATGTATTTCAGCATGCTTAAGGTCAGAACCTGGAAAAAGCAACCTGTGAACTTATTCTTTGTATCACTATGAATTCTGGTACTAACCTTATTTCATAATTTGCATCATGCTTAGTGGTTGATTAGAGGATTTGGAAGATTTGAAACCTGACACAGTGGAAATTGCTGCTTTAAATTTGAACAAGTAAAACTTTTGAAAGATGCTACACCGGGGCAGACACCTAAAAATATGGGTCTGGAAAGGCTTTCAAAGGAACATTTAGCCCATTTCTTTCTAGTAGGTGAAGGTCACCTGCTAGATTAACTACCAAGCTTCCTCAGAGTTGTGTTGGCTCTGTTTCAGCTTACCACCTTCAGTACCATTATTTTTGCACGAGTGCATCATAATGAGGCAGAGCCTGAATGCTCTTGGATCTGTAGGCAATGGATTCAGTGGGGGTTGAGGATGAAAGGATGGCAATCTCATGTGTGGAAGTAAAGTGGCAAAAGGGAGGCAGAGAATGGTTGGAATGGGTGTACTGAGCACTCATCCCATATTAACGCTTATCTTCCAACTGGCTTTGTGGTCATTATTGTATTTTTTGAAAGGCTGTGTGCTGTGAGTTACCATGGACAGGGCTGGAAGACAATCTTACAAAATATGGGATGGGAGATGTGGAATCCTGTGCCTTTGGAGCCAGCTTGTATATAGAGACATGGAAGGCTTGGGGGGTAGGATAGAAAAAGCTGATTATCAGTGATAATCAATTATCTACTGCACACGTTATTATCAAAATAATTTTTTCCATTTCCTGTTAGATGGCTGTGTAACATCCCTTCCTTACTCTCAGAGCCAAGATCTGCAGATTTTCTCTGAACTTCCACAGGTATTCTGCCTAGATCTGGGGGAGAGAATTTGTGGATTTTGAACAGGAAACTTTCAGTTGTGAACTACATGCATGTGCAAATGCTAAAATTTATATTCTGTGGGGAACTAAATGGATTTCCGAGGTCTGCAAGCTTAGAAGACTGGAAAATTGCCAGAAACCTGGCAAGGTGACATCGTCATCATTCTGCAATTACTGTGGTATAACATAACCTAAGTTTTTTTAAGGGGAAAACAATCTGCACTGAGCTTGTACAATAAGCCTCTGTCAAGCACTTCCATTTTCGGGAAGCTACAGTGTAGACAGTGCTTTGAACTGGAGTAAGCCCTGAGGTTAACAGAGGGCTCCATGGAACTTGAGACCATAGTTGAACAAATTCCAGTGGACCAAGAGCAACCTCTAATTCAACACTTTAAATTCATAGTTTTCTTTTCCAGTAAGACTTTTAAAGTCTAGGTAGGATTTTAAAAATATATATAATAATACCACACATGGTTACATGTACATAGCCACAAATTTGAAGTAGGAAAGAAGGGAAACCTAGCAGACAGATTCTAAGCTTCTTTTCTTGGAAGATGTAAGGATTTTACTTTTCTTTTAAGATAACTGTAAAATTCCTTAGTCAATGTGGGGTGGTGGCTTTAAAAGTTCATGCCTTGAAGGCTTGATACTCTGATATTCAGAATTTGTTTTATATGGTGAAAAATATATTGTGCCAATGGGTTGATTTTCTACTTTTTTCTACTTACCGCTACAATAAAAGGAACATTTGTATTAAAAAAAAATTGTTAATTTAACTTTTCGGGAAAAATGTACAGCTAGACTAGTTTGTTGATACTTGTTTGTAATAGAAAGTGTACTTGTGTCTTTGTGCATGCCATATAAAAGTTATTAAGCTCAGGAAAATTCCTTATATTTTTCACTGAGTAAAGGTCACACAAAGAAGAACTATATCCTCATCAATTCAATTTTTCCTTTTGCATAGGCTGTACAGGAAATTCCAGACTGTTATGAATACAGGTAGGAATGCTGATTACTTGGCTGGTGACTAATTTTCATAATAACAAAGGAAAATCTAAAAATATTTCAAGAAAACTCTAACAAATTCTTGAAGAAGAGTATGCACACAATTACAGAACTACATGAAGCGAATGTCTTTCATAAGGTTCAGAAACTACAGGAAAGATCTGAACTGAGGAATTCAACCACTTATCACTGTTTCCCAAATACTAAAAAAATCTTTATAACAGGTCAAAACTTTGAAACTAATGTGTATCCTTCATGTAGCCTTGGTAGAAGTGGTTATAAAGTATTACCACTAACACTCTTGTCTACAGCTTGCTAACAGGCAATACTTCATGTATTAGGAAAGTCAAGGTGACTTTTCTGGTGCATGGAAGTTGTTCAGCACATGAGAAGATAGAACTGCAGACACTGTGAACTCCATCCCTTGCTTTCCTCTGCCAGTATTTTCTGCGTTAAGGGACAGCACCATGAAATCAGATTTGGAAGGTTTCCTTGAAATGCCAGTACTTGAAGTCAAGTGGTTACAAGAGAACATCTCTTTTAACAAGTATTACCATAATTAAACACTGACTGAGCTAAACCATGAAGCTCATAAAGTAGAAGATAAATTAAAATAAACAAACAAATATTTTTTTGTGTTCTCATTATTAAAAAAAAATAATTTCTAAATGCCTGATTGTCAGAAAGACAGAACAGGATGAAACAGTCTCTGCTCAGATGTGAGAAAGAACAGCTCCTCCTTAGGTGTTTCACATTGTTAGTGCAGAAGGGCAATCCAAAAGGACTCTCTCATGCCAAATAAATAAAAAAAAAAAGCATGCTCAGACATTAGCCCTGGATTTGTCACAAGATTTATTACAAAAAAGAGCAGACAAAAAATACATTCTAAGAAAACCCAACAAAGATTTTCAACACCGCTCCTTCCCTGAGTGTTCTAGTATTAAAACAGGTGTGTATAAGGGGATAGGAAATACAAAGAAAAAGGCTCCTGGGGTTACTATGTAATGACTTGTGGATTCCTGTTAACGATTGATATAATGGATTGAAATTAGAAAGATATTCTTTGCATGGCAGTATTACCTCATCTCATATTCAATAGAGAGCAGTGGGAATATTTACTAAAACAATACAAAAAGACAAGGTCACTTTCTTTTCCAGAAATGAAAAAATAAAATTGAAAATGAAAACAAGGAAACATTTGAAAACTTAATGGTAACATTACTATGACTTTGCCTAAATCGCAACTTTCATCAAATCTTTATAGATCTGTAAAAACCATGAAATATACATCTAGACAGAGTAGAATCAATGACAGAAATTCATCAGTCTGTGCTGTTCAAAGCACCATACTGCAAGGTATGTATTTGTACACCATAACAGTACAAGCACAATGATTTTTGTAAATCAAATATATTCAAGCAGATTCAAGTCAAACTTTGCCTCATTTCTTTAACACACAGTGGATTGGCTTAGAGTTTTCCCATTAGAGATAATTTTTAATATAACTTTGTGTGTGTTGAGCATACAATTTGTTAAAATAGATAGCTTAACTGGAAATAATTATCCTTTCCATTCTGTTCAATTTTTTTGGTTTACATTTACTATGTTCCAAATGGTCAACGTCTTTTTTTCATTAATTAATTAAATCAGTCTTGCTTTTGTTTTCTGTTCTAGCTAAACAAAGTCTAAAATTTTTCCATTGTTTCTGTTGTTGTGCTTCCAAAAATTCCTGTGGTACGTCCAATTCTCTATATATTTTGCTATTTTTCATGCATTTGTTTTGAATGTTCAGTCTGCATATCATGCAATGTTCTTTCTGGCATGTGAAATGTCTGAATTTCCTTTGTAGCCTCTCTGTTATTGGTTCATAGCATACTAATTTGATCGTTATATAAATATTAAATGTGTATATTATGCATACCACATTTATCTTGCAGAGAAGTCTGGGTAAAAATGTTTCAGAAATATTTACTTTAAGCATTGATTTAATTTTTAAAACATATTTCTTTGGCTTTGTTTTTGCCTATTTTTGTGTACATGTTCCATAAATACTTTTGTAAATGATCTTTATTAAATGAGTAGTTACAACTGCTAATTTCAATCAGATGCACTAACAGTTGCCAGAAATAGAGTTCGTAATTCATATTCCATTGTTAATCCCCTCATTCAATTTACTATTCTTGCAGTTCTAGCTCATGATCCTCTAAGATGGTCCCTACTTATTTTTACTATAATGAAGTGCCTCATGACCTGAACAGGACTAGAGTAGTGAGGCTAAGTGGATGAACCAATGGCTGCAGGAACAGATCTTGCTTTGCTGAAGAAATTATCCATTCAGAAAACAAACCAGTGGAAAGTGTAAATAATCATTCCATACCATTTATGAACCATTTGCAGGCCAACAGTTATTCCCTGAAGAAATTAATGTATATTTCAAGATGACAAATATGAGAGATAAATATGACCTGCTAGTACAATTCACATCAGGGGAAATTCAGCAGCAAGCAATGAGACAGAATCAGGTATGCATCTTGCAGGCTGATTTTTAGCTCTTCCAATAAAATTTAAATTAGATATAAGTAGTTCACATATTTTATACCTAGGACTAGAATTCACATAAACCAAGTAAAAAGTTAAATTAATCAATCTGCCACAATGTTTTTATATTCTTCTATGTAGCACATACACACTCAATGAAAAATACTCTTTTTACAAAGAAAGATTATATTCAGTCCAGAAAATGGGAATGCTTTGTAGTATTCTTCTGATAGTGTTTACTGAAGCATGCTTGTTTGGTTATGGGAAGTAATTTATCACCTGTGTACATTTTAGGCCATCTTCTTAGCAACAAAGTGTAGAGGTAAAAAAAAAAAAAAAAAAAAAGGCATTTTAAGGCTACAGACAAATACAGACTTTTCAGGAACTGAATGTAAACATTTCTAAGACCATTTTCAACAGAGGATACATTGATTAGACACAAAAAGAATGAAAACAGATCTTTAGAATATTATTAGGTCTGTAGCTAACTTGCATAAACATTTGGGATCTCAGGTTTTCTTTGATAAGTTATGTCTTACATAGAACTGCCTGTCTAGAACAATTTGCCTCAGTTTTTGGAAGAGTGAACCACTGGAATTCATGTTGCTCAGTACATCACTGTTTGCTTTTCTTGAGCCATACAAACTGAACGAAGTGACTGAGTGTATTGGCATTGCAACTTTGTAACTCTGTACTGTTTGTAATAGGCACAGATGTTCTCAGCACCTACAAAACGAATTTTAGATTTCTATATGAAAGCTTATTTAGATTACTTGAAAATATGTGTTGAAAACTTTTACTTCAACCGGGAAATGGTACTTCTCTCCAACACTGCATTATCATACAACTGAAGAAAATAAACCAGAAAGAACAGGTGAAATGTCCATGGAAGTTCAATATTAAAGATAAAAATGATTTTTCTAGTACCAAAGGATAGTTTCCCTGAGGAGATACTTCAAGAGTAAAGGTCAGTTTTTGAAAAAGTATTTTAAAGTACATTTAGTTTTGAAGAGGACTGTCAGAATGCAAATATAGTGATAATGCAGATAGTATATGTCCAAAGTGCTTTTCTGCCAACAAAGTGAGATGTTTATGATTTATCACACATAATACTCACTTGTCTGAACAAAAATTGGATTTATTTATTTATTTGTTCTTTTTAATGATGTCCTCTAGGTAACCTGGGAATGATAATGTGCATTTCGGTATTAAATGGCAAACTTGTGAATTTGCTGTTCAAGGGAAGCATTCTAGTTCAACAAAAAAATGCTAAATGCTCAGAACAACCTGGGATAGTACACCCCACCATATTGCAAAGCACAGTGTCATTTCTAGAAGACAAAGTAAATCCTGCAACAACATTCCTGGGAATGGAAAAGACAATTAGAGAAAATGAAAAATCATCCATTCTTTGCAGTGAAAACATAGCAGATTTTAGACAGTATTTTAATTTAGCTCCTAGAAGAGCTCCATGAATGTACTTCAGTTTTGATGATACATGTGCCTTTCTAGAAAGCATTGTACTATTTTGCATACTGAGCTCTAGCTGTCAGTAGTGCTCATAACCTTCCCCATAGAAAAGAAGGTAGAAAATACATGAAGCAAGCAAAAAGAGGAGAATTAATGAGAAAAAAATCTTCAAAATTAAAACCAGAGTAAGGGTTCTTAGACCTGTATTTTCCAATGGATAGACCAAAGCATGGATATTCAGTCTGAATTTCACTCATTTGTTCCAAGAACAGAATTGTTTTCTGATATAACACTTTTAGTTTTAGGGATGGAAAAGAGATCTGACACTCAGACATGGAAAGCATTCTAATTGAAGGTATTTTAGTAAGACGAAGAGCCTTTAGATCACCAGATTTTTTTATTATGTTATATTAATGTTTCTGTCTACCACGATTAACTATTCTCTCACCAGCTGGACCTAATCACCTACATATATAGAGAGAAAAGCATAGAAAAAAAATTATGGGCAGGTGAGTGTATGAGGTACTCAACGTTCAGGACTTTAACAACTACACACCAAAACTTCCCTGGAGCAGAGATACACAAAACCCAAACCATCCTCAATGTGAGCTGAGGACAGGCATAGCTTGGAGAAGTTCACAGTGGATGAACAGTTCCCTAAAATGACTGACCACTCCACTGCATTAATAAGGCTATGCGCTGCAATGATTGGATATGTCAGGTACAAATCAGGCTGACTTTCACAACTGGAATTACCCAGTTCTTGGTGACAGCTTGCCCCAGTTGCTAATTACATGGAACAGCTATACAGGAGCCATGCTTGACCTGCTCATAAGCCACATACATCATGTATGCTGTTCATTACTACCCTTAGACAGAAAACTCTCAGCCTAAAGTGGTTGAAGACATAATGCAAGCAAGGGGTGGGAGAACAGAAGTAATAAAGGTCTTCCTTCTTTATTCTCCTAGACCATACCCTTGCCTCAAAAACTCAGACTTGATGCTCAGAGAATACACCTCCTTCTCCCTTGGACTATGCAGGAATACAGCTGTATCAGGGCAGCGCTTCACCAGAGTCAATTGGTGCTGCTGCAGAGCGTAGAATTACTTTGGAGTAATACCATGCTAACAGGCTTATGTGGCCTCTGGAACCCACGGTAATAATATTGCAGTTTTATATGATGTAAAGCAGATCCATCTTTCCTCTCCTGAGCTGGAGAATCAGAATCTAAATCTGGTCTCAAACTTTAACTGACTAAAAAGCAGTGAATTAAGTTGACATTAACTTCTGGTGACAAACTGGTAAAGAAATTAAGTGCTTAATTGTGAACTGTAGTCTTCTCTTGAATGTGTTCAGATTTGTTTTGGCAGCTGTTTTAATGGAGAAACACTACATTATTTACCATAACACAACACTCTTATTTAATTCAGTAAAATTGTAGAACACTGATACATAAAAACATGAATGTTCCTATATTTGTTCTTCTGGAAACTTAGGTACAGTTTGCCACAGGAAAAAGAATTAGCAACATTAAGAAACTGCAGTATTTCAATAACACATTAGTAGTGAATGAATAATTATGATACATTTTACACTTAATTAATTTATGTTGCCTTAAAGCTAAATATTAAATCATAACAAACAGGAAAATGAAAATAAAAATAATTCCCACTGACAACCTAAAGTATTATTCTCATTCTTCACTGAAATGCTACCTCCAGTTACATAATTTTCAAGTCCTTCTGGAAAACGTTTTCAATAAAATCACATTTAAAAAATGTTTTCCATAGACATGCAATCTGAAAACACATCTTAAATGGAATTGTAAAAATTAATTAAAATTTATGTCTCACAGTCTACATTTATAGGTTATGTATTGAATTCATGGGCTATGCAGAAAGAGTTATTAATTAACATTACTTTAACATAAATCATGAATGAGGGATGTGCTCCTTGAAAAGTGCTAAAAGAGGTGGCTAACTGGGGAAACATACCACTTATATAAATTCAATTCTTTTACAACATTTACAAAATTTCTGCAAAGAGAAAGGGACAGAAGGTAAAGAGGTTTACAGTGAAATGCTGTAAAGTACTGTAACAGGTGTTGCTTTTTGAAGAATTAAGGCTACATCTTACTTTTCTTATTCATAAAAACAGTTATAATAGAGTTCATGGGAATTTTACTACTAGCTTTAGTGAAAGTACAGGCTGTGACACTTGAGTTATTCTCAGGAACAATAAGTGCCATTTAACTCTGTACCACTGCAATCAGTGCTCTCATTGTTAGAGGAGCAGTGAGTAGAGAAAAGAAAATCCTGAGAGCTAGAATGCATTAAAAAAATATCTAAAATAAAAAAATAGTCAAAAAGCCATTTGAAACTTCTCTATGTCAAGAAGATTTCGATTACAATAATTTCTATACTGTTCAACTTCAATACATATATATATAAAGGAAGTGTACACAATCTCTTTGCCTTCACAAATGTAAATTTGGAACTGTCTTCATACAAAAGATATTTGATCATCCACACTGACTTCAGCAGATGCTTGTGTATCCAAGCCTGCTCCCATAGAATTCAACAGAAATTTGTGACTCAAATGAAGATGACCCAGGTCTTCACTATGTCAGTGTATGTAACAGATTGTTTTCTATTAATATCTGTTATGTAAGTGATGATTTCAATTTCAATGCTATTTAAAAGTCTGATTTAGGAAATAAACTTTTCTTGATAATTCATTATTTCAGTAACATGTTTAGATGGAAAACACTAAACTTGATTCTTGTGATTAAGTAGTGCAAATTGAATGGTTATCAAAAAAATCAGCTCTTAAGATACACTTGTTACTCTTGTTTCTCTCACTTATGAAATGTTCTATTCTCAAAATTTTTTTCATTAGATACCTTCTTGTTCTAAAGAAACTCAATCAAATTCTGTTTACTAAAAAAAAAATAAATTCAACATCACTACCAAAGAGTGACTTTTAAAACAGCAAATAAGCAATTCTCTTAAGCTTTTGTTGGCCAGACATTTTTTACTTAAGTCAAGAACCTTATCATAATATTATCATGCATACATAATAGTATAATGCATATCTTAATGATGAGCATTTTTACTACACAACTCTGTACCATTATTCATATTATCAAATTACAAGTAAAATTTCCAGGAAAGTAAGAGTTTACAATTTTTATTTGCTTTTAATTTCAAGTTTTTAATCATAAACAGAATAGTCCAAATTTTTCTGAAATGACCCTTTTAACCCTTGTGAACTAATAGTAGTCTGCCAATAAATAAACACCTAAGAGCTTAAAATTGATAAAACCTGGTGTATCTACTGTCCATTGAGCATTTTGTGAGTTGGGTTCTTTGAATTCATGCCTTAGAGAATAAAAAGATTAGCAAATGGCACATTTATCCAAGTAATGGGCAGCTCTTTCAACACTTTTTAACATCTATGTGTCCTCTTGATGACTTCAGCCTTTCTGAGGCTAACAAGTGAATTTGGGATTTATAGTTGAGAAACAGCATGGCTGCTTCTACTGTCAGTCTTTATTCATTAGTCTAATAATAGGAGGTGTAATAAACAACACAGATTTACAACTGTACATTTTAATTATTGTTTCTGAAGGTTTATGTAATCAGGAGACGTGATCACTGCTTCTTCTTACTTGGAATTTTCTCTTTTGGTGCCAGACACTACTGAGTTATTCAGTAAGCAGGCAGCTTTGCTCTTTTCATCAGTGATTTATGAAAGAGTTGACAGTTGGTGTGTTAAGGCAATCTGAGCTTCAGTCTAACAATCTGATTTGTTGGCTCAGTAGATTTACTGCATCTTGATTTTCTTGATAAATTCCATGCGAAACCAAGTACCAGCTGCCCTGACAAAATCTTTATCTACATGAACAAGTTAATATTTAGAAGTGATATTTTGCTTTTGGACAATCTTTTTTAAACAAAGATATTAAGTAATTGCATCTTGTTAGCATGTGTTACAACCAAGGGGAAATAGAAAGTCCTTGCTTACTATACACCACTGTGTAACTGCAAAAGGTTGAAAAGAGAGAATCTAATCATCGAATCATAGAATTGTCAGAGTTGGAAGGGACCTTAAAGATCATCTAGTTCCAAACCACCTGCTAATGGCAGGGACACCACCCACTAGATCAGGTTGCTCAGAGCCCCATCCAGCCTGGTCTTAAAAACTTCCAATGAATGATAAGATGATAATGATAAACTATAAAAAAACACCATGCATAGACCTAAACTACATATTATACAACAGGTACAAAATAAATTTTGTGCAGAAAATAGCTCAATTTCCTGGGGTGAACTATATATCAGATTGTTGCCCTAAAAAAAAATATTTTCATTTCTGTAGCCAGTTCCTAGATTACTAGGCAAGTTTAAAATCTGAATCTCCTGTTTACTTGCTGAAAGCTCATGCTTTCCTGTATGTCTGTTCAATAAGATAATTGTATTTCTTCCTACAGTTTACAAAGAATAGTAAAATAATTTATGGCAACTGCAAATCTTTGAGATATTTCATCCATGTAATCTTGCCTATGTGATTTGTATTTGTGAGTTTAACAAATTCTGTCCAACAGTGTGCGTCATGACGTAACCTGTACATATACTGTGCTTTCCTACCCAAGAACACACTTATGCAGTACAATTTCAATTTCTTCTAAATTTAATTGGTAATCTAGAAACCATTTTCTGATCTTCTTTGAATCCACAGTTCTGAGGAAATGATGGTACATAGTAGGATTCCATTTGGATAAAACAAATTACTGTAAAGTCAAATAATAAATAAACCTAGAAGTAGCTCCCACTCATAGCAATCAGCTGTATTCCTCTCTGGTTTGATACTGACATTGCAGACATCCTTGAGGAGGATGCAGGTATATACTGTCAAGACTGGTGTACAATAGCATGTTCTCACAGTTTAAGGCAAATCTTCATTACATTGGTGGGTTTCCTTGGATGTTTGAGTTTAATGATAATGTGCATTGGAATTTCTGTGAAGAGAATGGCTCAGAGCTCTCAAATCAAAAAGAATCCTGAAAATAAGATATTGTGCATATTATTTTTTAATAACCTATGCCTCTCAGGCTGTCTGGTGCTTATTAATCTGTCTGATCATCAGGAATTAAATTCAAGGCTGTAAGGGAGAGAGCAGCAAGAAGCAAAACTGCTGTGCAACTTGTTTGAGGCATCATAAATCTCAGATGGATTTACTCCTTTTCTTAGACTACTTTGAAATACAACATTGACAAAAGATAACAATGTGGGATAAGCAAATTCAAAGAAACAAACTTAATTCAGCAGTTGCCTGGAGATAGAGAATAGATACAGCCATCAAGCTGAGTTGGTTGTTTCAGATGGTGAGGGAACAGCAGCTGGATTCCAGAGAATTAGGCCACATTCCCATCTGGCAGGAAGTATGGGAATTTTGGAAACTGCAAAATTTGAATGAATGTCAGAAACTAAGGAAACCAGCCACAGTTTAGGTGTTAGGTTGCCCATTTAAATGTCTGGGCAACTATACTTCTGTTCGGATATAATTATGGACACTGAAAATTCTTCATGGCTCATAGCCTTGCATGGATTCCTCTCAGAGCATGAGTATATGTATCAGCAAGAAGGAGGACATACCTCAGGTAAGAATGATAAGATGCATGGGATAAAGAGATTCAAAGATGCTAACAAAAATGGGGTACTCAGCTACTTCCCAGAGAAAAGGGAGTTGAAAGCACTATACTAAGTTGACTATTTCACATCAGCAAGGAAGACTTTTTTGGTGCTGGTCATATTTTACCTCTTGCCCTTTGTATCAGTGATCTCTGGTAATATAACAACACGTCTAGGATGGCTTTTAGGAAAAAAGTAAATCTGAACCAATAAGCACTGATAGGAAAGAATACTCCCATTGTTGAAAAGACATGCAGCTGCCACCAAGCCAAATACATTTAACATGCTTCCCCTGTGCAGACTTTTCACCATCATAGGACAAAGATTTTCAGTATCAAGATTTTAACTCCGTCACGATATAGCAAAAGCATTTTAACTCTAAGCAGATAATTATAGTTTTAACAGTAAATTAATGAATAATGTCAATGAAGAAGATAATTTGTAATAAAAATAATTCATATTAATCAGAAACAAACTTGAAACTAAGATCCCAGAAACTAAAACAGCGCAAAATAGTTTTTTGGGTTGTGATGTTCTAAGGTATGAATCAGAACTTCAGAACTGAAGTTTACTGTCACAAAAGCAGGCTTGGGGATCTTAGGGCTACAGCATTCCTGGACATTAAGGTTGCACACATACCCTGCATACTCTTCTTCCTCCATCCAAGAACAGGCTAAGAAAAATAAATAAATAAAAATAAATCTGCTAGAGAATGGATAGCTGTGCTATGAATACAATCAGGCAAACACCTGAGGGACAGCAGATATATCTACTGTTCCTTAGGGAGTATATCAGACCTCTTGTCACACTAAAAGAAAATGGACTTTCTTTTCTTTCAAAAGACTTCATCATATTTAGAATATGGTTTACATTATAGAAGAACTTCTAACAATAACCATGAAGCAAAATTGGTTTATACATCGTGATTACTGTTAGGGATTTTTCCATTATGTAAACAACAGCTCATAGGTAGTCAGGCATCCAAAGCTTCAAAACTGCTTTGAAAGCAGACAGCAACTGACTATGCTGAATGCAAACTCATCATATAAACCCCTTGATAGTTATTATTTGAAGAAACACATCGCGTCTGTCTTTGCCTGCATAGACTACCAAGTACGTGAGAAGTACTGAAAGAGCCTGAGAAGTTGCTGGGGGGTGGGCATGTAAATGTATTCAAACCTTTTTAAATCAGTGGGAAAGCACTTGGGCTAATCCTAGAGATGTGCTTGTTATTCTAAACTATTGCAAATGTCCTCTTAAGATAGTAATAAGAATATAAGTTTGAATTTAGATAGCATTGCACACATTAAAATATCACACAAAATTAGAAATAGTCTGTATACCCTATGCCATTTCAACTGTTTTCAATTAAACCAGGTGGGGCTTGCAGAAACAAATCCTTCTGTGACATAATAGAGTATTTTTAAGCACCTGTTTTCAGTGCAAAACAGTGCTTTCTTTATTTGGATGTCATATATGCCTGGGTTTTATTATTTGGTCTGAAAAAGCAGAAAAATCAATTCATAACACAAAAAAGGGAATATAGTCCCCAAGTGCATTTTTCCAACAGCACGTAAGATTGGGATGACAACATTCTAACACTTCACTAATTATTACTCTCCATGTCTTAGCAGAACCTAATGTAATAAAAACTATTTTTCTAAGATTTTTGTTCATCTTTTTTTTCTTTTTAACATCATTTACTTCAGATTGCCTCTTTATATCAGCTATTACTGTGTTTTTCTTTTCTTCCAGATGCTTAGAGGTAAGGAAAGGATTTTATTTGTTTTGATTCCTCTCCTGGGAACAGAATCTACCAGTTTGTTATTTTCCTCAGTACTCCCTATATAACAAGAAGTGGCCTACATGGAAGGCCTCATTTTCTTTTCTTAGCTCTACTCTGAAGATGCTGTGAGCACCTGCAACTTCTATTTATTTCCTTAGGTATTGCAGGTGTTCAGCAGCTCTAAGGATTGAACGTACTGGGCACAAACAAATGTGAGAAGCTCATAGTGGATCCATGAAGCTAATAAGGACTGTGAGTCCTAAAATAGACAGCAGAAAACTTATGCCACCAAAAAAAGTATTTCTTTTCAAGTGAACACAGCAAGAAAGATGGGACTTGTTAGAAAAATACCTTACTTCTCTTTTCTTGCGTGGCCATGTTCACAAGCTCTCATTATATTTTGCAGACTGAAACAGCATAAGATTTGTTGCTACTCAAATCTGATTCCCATGACTATTACTGTAATAATATAATTAATATAAAAATATTTTTTCTGTTATTCTCTTCTTCTGCCCACCAAAACTGCATTTTCCCCTTCTCTTCTTTAATGCTGTATTTTATTACTTATTTGTTGTCTTTTTTTCTACGCACTGGTAGTTAATTATGTTTTATATACGCTGGAAATTTCTAATAAAAGCACTAGGACTTAGAATAGAAACTTTTATCTTTTGTAACTGATGGAAAATCTGCAAGTTTAATTAGGCAACCCATTGAGATAAGTGCAGCAACAAATAACTTTAGCACTCATGAATGCAGTATAGCCAACGTGAAACTGCCTAGCAAGTTTCGACTCACTCAAGTACCAAAGTATTCATATCCAACACATTTGGGCTAGATAACAACTTCCTGATACAATCCAAGGATTACAGAGTGAACCTCAGCAGGGCAGCTGATTCTTAAGCACTGGAAAATCTCCCACTGGACTAGAGCACGCATATTTTTTTTCTTTCAGAGTGACAAGCAAACAAGTGATGCCAGGAACATGTCTGAAGGAAGAAGGGGTTAATACAAAACTGTGCTTTGTAAGTAGTTACTATCTAGGCTGTTCTAGGTTGCTGTATAAGCAAGCTGGTCCTGATGACCTGGAGAACACCAAAGTAAAAAGACCCTATTTAGTCTACGAACATCCTGTTTACAGGGCAAGTTATTTTTCTGTTTCTACTATGTATCATCTGAATGTAGAAAAGAAAAAGGTGAGGCTAGCCTGAGACTGCTGAAGGCAGCCACTGGTAAAAATTGAGGAGGTATGATATTGTGATTAGAAATATCATGAGAAGGGGTATTGATACATAGTATAATGCTTTAAAAAGAAGAAATGTAAAAATTATTTCAAAATAATAATCACATAATATGAGTTATAACTTTTATAATAAAGTCAGATATTAAACATTATTTAATAACTGACATAAGGAAACAATGGTACTTATAAAGGAGATATTTATTTCTCATTAGTCAAAGACACGTTGCATTTTTTACTCTTGCAGATGAAAAGTAGTTGAGGTACTTGAGGAATCAATTAAAAATAAAAGAATAAAAGCAAGGAAACAGCAGTACCAGTTCAGAATTTGCAACTTATCTGCAATTTGCTTCCACTTAAAAACATGACTGTTTCTTCAGAGCAATAACTGCATAGCATCTGGGGGATTTCACAGGATCAAATAACTTCACAAGTCCAGACCAGGCAATGTTGTCCTGTAAAACGATATATGGTTGAAGTACATAAAAATGTGTTTGATTTAAAAGCTAAGATATGGTAAAAGGTCCACATTTTGAAATACAACATTGTAAAAAAAAAAATAATAATTTAAAAAAGGTCCTTAATGCAAAGCAGGAAAAACACTTATCTAACTAGAAAATAATGGAAAGTTTGTCAGGAAAAAAAGAGGACACCCAAACCAGGATGTATTTTAAATTCATTACATTATTTCTGGCACTATCAAATAATAGCTTACCACCCCTTCATCATTAGAGCTTTTTTTTGTTGTTGTTGTTGAACTAGAGCAAAGAAATTCAGGATCAACTCCTACTCATTTCATACAGCACATTCTACTACTGAAGCTAATTAACTGACTTTTCAAATTAATCAGGCCAGCTGGATCTGGTCTTCATGTTGCATATGGCTTTTATCATTTCTATTTTTCCTTTCTAAACATATTTTGGGAATCAACCAGTATAAGATTAAATCAATGCATATATTACATTTAGAAAAGGTAAATTAGTGCTAAATGCAACAAGTCTGATCTCCTGTCTTGGCAATCACAGATCTCTATATGATTTACAAACAGTTGGCATTTTAGGAAAATACATCATCAGTTAAATATTTGAAATTGCCTTTCCATAAAAATACTAGTTACAACAAAAGCATATATTTACTGTAACTCAGTTGTTCGAAGTGCACTGTGACAGAGAATAAAGTGAATTTTTACTTATGCTAAAATGGAACTGTTAAAATTAAGGGTTTAAAGTAGAAAACTAGAGTTATTCACATGAATGGTTTAAACTTTATTATACATTTTTATTTTGACCATGGCCCAGAGCAGAAGCTGAAGGATGTTACCATTTCATCCTAGCAAATTAGTATTTGTCCAAAAAACGTTTACTGGTGCAGAAAAAGTATAACTGTTGCTTCTGATTTAATCAGGCCAAGCTCAAAATTAATGCTAGAGGAAACACTGTAATATAAATCATTATGGAGTAAATGTAGTAGCATTTGCTTATTATATCCCAAGTCTGTACTTGTAAAATATACCCAGGCTGTATGTTAGTCAAATGTACCTCAGTTGACCCATACAGTTGGAAAAAGTGCACCTTCTCTCATCATTGATCTTAATTAAGAAACAATAAAAGGAAATCATAAAACATTTTGGACCTAATCCAAATCTCTTGAGTTATATGTTCTAACATATTCATTGGAAGCTCTAGCATGTATAGCACAATGTTTGTTTAACATTTCCAATATTCATTTTAATTATTACATATATCAATATGTTGTCTAAAATGATATTTGTTGCAGATTTAATTAATTTATTTTTTACTACCTATTGACTAGTAATTACCATACAATTAAAAGAATATAAACTTTACTGTTGCTGCTTTGCTGAAAATCAAAACATCTGCCTGGCATATGTTTATACTAAATGGAATGAATACATATACTTTTGCAAATATGATGAGAATAATAATTCTACATTAGAGATTTTTTCTCTGCACAGTAATAAATTGGCTGAAATAGTCTCATTTCATTGATGTAGCCTTCAGGTATCATAAAATATAATGCAAAAATACCTGCTCCTTGAGGTAGCAAAGACGATCCAGAAGTATCAAAACTTCTATGCAGGGTGCCAGAAGAACCTTCAGCTGAAAGATTAAGATTAGATACTATAATGATTTTGGGAAAGAGAGACAATATACTTCCAAATGGCTACACTTCCACAGAACAATTCCAGGAAGGCAAATAATTTTCTAGTGGTTCTGTTGTACAAATGCCACCTTGCCAATTTTCCCTGTGGGACAGGCATCTTCGAAACAGATTATATTAAAGATCAAAAATACATGGAATGCCATAAAGTGAGGAAACTATGTTATTTACTTGGTTTCAAGGCATTGTCCAACAAGAAAATTATATTATATGAAACAGGGCAATTTCTAAGAGGGAAATAATGAATTTTAATAAAAAGAATTTTTATTAAATAACTGTATGGAGACCAGTCTAGGTTTAAAAGGAGACTGACATTTCATTTTCCAGGGTAATAGTCCCCCTTGAAAAAGAATCTTCCATGTGTTTGCTTTATTATTATACTGACACCTAATATAGTTTTGTAATAGGATATGCTTCAAAATTTGGAAAGGGGAGCTGCTTTGTTTTTGAGATTGCATACCACAATGCAAGACAGTCCACCTCCACATAAAACTTAACAGGGCTTTGCTCTAGACTAGCACATATATACAAGGTACCAGTATTAATCCTGTAATTTTTACCATATTAAATGCTTCAAGCTCATTCATTCTGTGCTTGTATTTTTCATAGTAATCCATTATACAGCTGTCTGAGATCTGCAAGAGATGGAAAAAAAAAAAAAAAAGACATCAGAGCTATTCTAGTTACTATTTCAAGAGAATTTTAAAATGAAATGTTTTTTCCTAATCGAAAGTCACACAACAAAATGAAATCCGTGTTTTGTTTTTTAAATTAGCACTTTCCTAAGATTTATTATAATTTTCCAATAGCAGTTTCTCAGTTCTCATTTACAATAACTGTTCTTCAGACAGCATTTTGCACTGACATGAAATACTGAGATACATTCATTATTCAGAAGGCTCTAGCTATTCTTAAATGAGTTTTACACAGTAAAGTGGAGATAACATTCTCATTTCCTCTCCCATATATCTTATCCCCTCCTCACCCCCATCCCCAAGAGATTTATTTAAATAGCTGAGAAGTGGATTCTGGTGTGAGAGTAACATGCTTCGGTCAGGACTTCTGGATGGTAATTCACATCACAAAACCTACTATCAGATTCTGGAAACAATACTTTGTTTCTCTGTGCCTCAAGTTACACAACTTTAAAATAAAACTTTCTCTATTTGCTTTGAATTACATGTTCCCCTATTCTCTTTCCAGTCACCTGATGTAACCTTGCCAACACTGCCACTATGACTGTAAATGCTGTGATTTGTGGCTGAATTTGATACAAATGCAGCTCAAGAACTTGACTAAGACAAATACCCCTTACTCTTTCAGCCCTTAGTAGCCAGTACATCACAGCAGGTAGCTAGAGCTATGACTATAACTGCTTTTCACAAAGCATGTTCTCTATGGGGCTGCCAGACAACATTTTCCAGCTCTTAAACGTTATGATGTCTCCATGCTTCTGCTGTCTGCAGTCCTAGATGCTAAACAAGACAGCTGAGCTGACCACATGAGGAACATGTCAGAGGAGTGGGAAGTAGGTTTGCAATGTTAATGGAGGCAGAGACTGATGGAAAGAGCAGAGCTGAAAGAGCCTGATGTACTTCAGTATGGGAGTTTGCACTATGGCTACTCTGTTGTGGCTATGGCAAGAGAGAGTCTACAACCTAACAGAAAAGTAATGGTACTGACAGATGTGTAGATGTGGCAGTGTTAGGTTTATAGTTGGACATGACGGTCTTAAAAGTCTTTTCTGATCTAAATGAGTCTATGATTCTATGACAAAAGATTAGGAAAGCTGATGTGTTTAATGCATTTTTGCACACTTCTTATTAGAAGAGTCATCTGGGAGCATATGGCTAATCCAGTTGCTAATCCAGCTGCTAAACCTAAAATAGGGAAACAAACTAGACAACATTTCTACAAATTCTAAGTTTTCAAATCAGGTATGTATTATGAACTTCATCCTAGGACAGCCACGATTGGCATGAAGTGATCTCAGAACTATGACTCATTGTCACTGAGAAGATCTCAAAGACGGCTAGTAGATAAGTCTTATATTATAGAGCAGTCAGTTCAATTTCAATGCACTGAAAAAAATGGGACAAATAAAGAATTTAAAAACACTGAAAGATAAGCAGATGACTAATAGTCACCATGGAGTGTTCAAGAACAAATCACAAGTCAGTCTACTTTGCTTGTAAGGAGGGCAAAAGGATTCACAACAGCAAAAAACAACTGGCTGTCATATATTTTGATGTCAGCAATATTTTTGACACCATTTCACATAAGAATTTCATAAGCAAATTTAAGAAACAAGGTTTGATCAAAGTATTAGAAAGTGAGTGAGAACTGTTCGAATGACCATAACCACAGAATAGTTACTAATAGGTCTTTGAACAACTGAAGAGGTCTGCTAACTGGAAGTCCATTACAAAATGAAAAGTTTTCAGTAAAAACTCGGACAATAGAAGAGAAACTACATTAACTAAGCCTGCAAATGTGTATCAGGAAGGCCTTGCTAGAACTTTAAGTAATTTTCATAAATTGGAGCATTGCTTAGAAAAAAAAGTCTGAAATGCGGTACAGAAAAGCAGAAGGGACTACAATCAGGCAGAAATAATCAGCTGTTCAGGATGGGGAACATCAAATGACAGTCTGGGAGATACAGCAGATCACAAGCTGAGTGAGAGTCACAGTTGCCCTACTGAAAAAAAAATAATCAATCACCATTCTGTGACATGTATGGGAGAACAGTCAGCAAAGCACAGGAAGCAATTCTTCAACTCTGCCTGGCAGTGCAAAGCTCTAGCTGGAATCCTGCATCCATTTTTCAGCATCAGATTTCAAAGAAAGAAATGAACTGTCTGAAAAAAGCTCTGAGAGAGAAAAGAGATCAGAGATCTAGAAAACATGACCTATGAGGAAAGACTGAGAGAACTGGAACAGATCTGACTAAATTAGAGAAAATTGAGAGTCAGCATAATAACAGTTTTTATGAAGGCTATCATCTAGAAGCAGGGAAGTTTGTTCAGAGTGTCTATGGTGGATAGGATAAGAACTAACTGGCTTGCATTGCAGGGGAAGAAAAAAAAAAATCATCAAAAAAAATCAGCCAAAACCTTGAAGAAACTTTCCCTGTTTAAGGTTAATTAAGGACTGGGGACGTTGTCAGCCTCCATCACAGGAAGCTCTAAGAAGATTTAACAAATATTTTTCAGGAATGACACAAAATTCTAACTGTCTTAAAACAAGGGGATGGGTTAGAAAAACTTTTCTAGTCTTTCAGTCATACTTTTATAATTTAGAAAGTACTTTTTCCCAACTACAGAGGCAAGGTTGAGTAGCTGATCTGGCAGTACTAATTTTGATTGTTTTGGTCTTGTTGCTATTTTATTTTCAGTAAAGCTGTGCAAATATCTGAGGGGTTTTTTTTTTTCCCCTCTTCTCATCTAAGGAGTCAAATCAACCAAAACAGTCATGAGATAAACAAAAGAGTTTATTTAACCTCTGCCCTGTAAGCTTTTCATTTCAACTAAGAAATAAAAGAGGTTTAATATAATGGATTTTTGAAATTACAAGTTATTTGGAATTAAAATACAAAGTCTGTATTTGTAAAAATGTGAGCATTAAACCCTTCTGCATTTTCTTCCTTTATATTCTCCATTTTTCAACATGAAGCATTCAAAGTAAAAGAAAAGAAGTTGTGAAATGTTTGGCAAATAAAAAGCTGGGTCAAAAATGTCTCTTGGATGTTGTGTACTTGTGTACTGAGCCCAAATGCTTTTCCAGTCCCTCCATGCTTACTACACATACCAGCTGAATGCATCCTGCTGTCACAGATAGATTACTTACTATTCCAAATTGTGCCTCCCTCAGTTAAAATCTTGGTGAGTGAACCAATTCAATGCAACAGCCCAGTTAGGAAACAGAGAAAGTGCCCACCAAAAAGCAGATAGAAAAGGGCACAAAAAGGGTAATTGGTAGCTAGATATGTGGTCAATTTTAGAAGACTAAAACCCATATAATACTGGCTTTGTCTGAAGCTGCAACAGCTTGCCACCTGGCTTCAGTTCTTAAAAGGTACCCAAAGCAATCTTCAGCTATCCTTCCAAGGTGAAGTAAAATTACTTCAATAAAATTACTTCAGTAAATTACTGTTTGATTTTAGGAACAGAGCTGCATTTACACATGCAAAGCAAGCCCCATTTAGCCACTGGGGTTGTCCATGCAACTGTTCTCTATGCAAGGCTGCCAGACGTTTATTTATCCAACAAAATTTCTTAGAACACATGCACTGAACTTTTTTCTTACGTTATGATGTTGATACTATGAACTTTTGGCCTGAGTGAATATGCATGAAATAACCCAAATACATATATCATGCACTTGTCTTAATAATGATTCTGCACTTAAAGATCTAGTTTATGCTACTGATACTCAAGTAACTGTCAATACATGCAGAGAGGTTTTCGCCAGTGTTTCTTTGTTGATTCAGCAACAATATTCCCTGGTCTTTATCAAGTTGTGAACAAAAGCACCTTGTCTCTTTGCATTCTTTCTTTTAAACTAATTTCTTTGTAGATTGCTTAAATAGCTGAAACAACCAAGTGAAACTAGAGGGCATTAAGGTCTCCACTGACCTAGTTATAACCATATGGTGGAAGTGGCACTAAAACTATGCTATAGGCCAGACTCATCTGTTGTGAACACTGGGATACTCTCAACAGAGCCCTGAAAGCACGTGAGATATCACAAGCCTGAGGACACCCAAGTTAGACTGCAATCCCACAAAGATGCTGATTAAGCACAAGCTGAGAAGAAAACATGCAGGCAAAAGTTTCTCCAGAGAGTATTTTTTCAGAGTTGTCCCCTTCCCCAGACTAAGGGTATTTTGGCTGAATGAAAGTCACACTGCACAGGCCCTACAGAGGAGAGATAGAGCCTAAGGATGTTTTTCCACAGTCTGTTAGAAAAGATGTAATTTCTCTTCACTGCCTCAAAGGGACTGCTTGCCCTTGCACTGAGTACACATTTCCATGTTTCCTCTCACTTCTTGAACCAGCATTATCATGAACAAGTACAAGAAAGTGCTAAGGCAACGCTTTTAGCAAAGCAGTGACTTAGATGAGTTCAAAAGACTTGGGAGACCATATTGTATAGCAACTTTTTACAATTTTCCCAGGACTGAGGTAGTTAAAAATTGTAATGTCATGTAATATAGTGTAAAATAATGTAAAACAGATAATGAAATTACTGAGAAACATAAGTATATTTAGAACTTTGTTTAAAATGCATTTAAAATTAATGCAATCTATATTATTTATAATTATATCTAATTGAAATAAGTCACATCTCTAAAGATTTCCTGTCAGACTAAAATGTTATGCTACCAAAATTAGGATAGCATTTTGTCTGAAAAAGAATTATACTTGAAAACAGCATTATGAACATATACTTTACAAGCTGTAATGTGTTACCTGAGCTTTCATTCAGTATTTCCCTAACTAATAAATGAATCAGGAAATTTGGAAGCTAAAATTCCTTCTGTCCAATAAAAGAGTTAAGAAAGGCAACTCCTCAACAATTGTAAAATGCATTAAGTGTGAAAATTCATATAGTGCCTTCGTTTTTTTTCTGTTTAGACTCAGTTAATTGCCATGTTAGAATTCATGGGAAAGTGAAGAGTATTTTTTTTTGGCTTTGGCTCCATGTTTGCCCAATGGCTGTACACAATAAAAAGCAGCAAAAGTAGAAACAATACAGTGCAATGATATTTTTAAAAGACACTGATAAATGCCCAAGAAGGCAGGAAGGCACTTTTAAATGTTTTGTCATAGCAAAAGAGCTAGTCACACTCTTTTCACACTAGCAGCAGTCTCGTCTACCTTAATTATATTTCACTTCCAATAAAATAGTTTCTTTCAATGTAATTTAGCTGACAGAAATGAAAAAAAAAATCAAAAACAAGACAGACTATCACAAAGCCCACCAAATTCTCAGAAAACATTCTGGTTGCACTTATCATTCTTCCAATAAATCTATTTGATAACTATATTGGTTTAGTCCATAGGTATATCAAATAGCACACCACACAAAAAATAAATTATTAATTTACCAGTAGTAATTCTCTAGCTAAGACTCAATTTTCAGAAACTGATAAATATTACAGATGAGAAATTAATAACACATTAAGCCATGTGAATTTAGGAAGTAAAAGAAATCCTTTTGGTTAAAGAGTTCACATCAGTGATGAAAGTAAGCTTAGAAATTCTTCACTCAACTAATCCTTTGGGATAGGTTTAGATAGGTTTAGAGAATGCCATGCTTTGGTCAAAATCTTGTAAGGTCAGTGAATCAGAAATTGACATGAAAAACTACTTTTGCCCACAAAAGTTTAAACATATGTGTATCAAAGGTGGAAGAAGTACAGATCAGCCTATTACTTTAGACTGTTCTCACATGGCTGTGGAAATTGCATTAGGCATGTTCTAGGAAGGATGGAACTGCCCAAACACTTGGTTTTTAAAAAGCGCAGCTTTCTAAACACTGTACATCAACTTATCCTGAAAAGCTCCATAAGAACAGAGTTTTTTATCTCGTCCCGGGATCACCTGCTCATTTAATTACAACACTGCTCGTCAATGAGGTGTACAAAGCACAGTGTCTCTTAATTATATGGCTTAAAAATATGAAAAAAAAACATGCAAAACATTCTGTTGAACATATTTTGACATAGTTATATTCAATGAATCAGAACATTAGAACATCTGAAGCACAGCTGGTGTAGGACCAAACTAGGAAATCTATGTGATAAATAGCAAATGGCATTGTATGAGAAGCACACCTATGGAAACACGAAGGAATATACTCAAAAGCTACTCACAATTACATGAGTAGAATATGATTAGGGACTAAAACAAGGGCAGTCCATGACACAGGTTGGACTGAGGGCCAACACAGGGGTACAGGGCTTCCACCTGCATGTTCTTTAGGGTCATTACAAAGTTTGTAAGGGCTTGACAGATGGTTCCTGGTTTGGTATGGAAAGGGGAAAAATATGATCTTAGGGATGGATTCCAAGAAACTCAAGAGGTGTTTCCAAATATTTTTCCAGCCACTGGCTGTGAAGTTACCTGCAATGCATATTTACCACTGCATTTTCACAAAGCATTTATGGAATGAGGATATCAGAGTCTCTTAGCAGGAGTCTTTGAAAGTCAATCTTTAAATTCCTGCCTTTACAAGGCTTTAGCTGAAGTGTTTCCATCTAAGACTACAGGAATCTGAACAAAGTAAACTGGCGCTAATTTTAAAATGAGCACTATTACCATATAAATAAATGCAAGCAAGCACAGTATAATTTATGTCTGCTGAAAATTTATTCAGGACTGAGGCCAATATATTAAATATGGATTTAGCTAACATGAATAACTGCCTCATCTTAAAATAATGGAAGACATCTCCATAATCCATGTTCAGTGTGCTAACTGAGAAATTATAAAAAGGAAACATATATTAAAGTTGCAGTTCTAAACCAGTGATACATCACTGAAACCTGGAATACAACCATATTTTTGCTCTAAGTGTAAACCAAGTTATTTTAAAAATTAACATATTATTTAAAAAAAAATCAGAATCAGTTATTGTATTATTGGCTCAAAAACCTCAGACTTTTGACTTTATTTTTTACTTGATAGTTATGGCACTGAGAGATCACTTAGCTATTTAGTTTCAGGCATCATCAAAACAAAAGCTAAAAGTCACGTATCATGTTTCTGTTTTCTTAAAAAGTAGCACTAATTAAAAAAGTCACTACTCCTATCTGAGACAGCTATCAACTATTCACACTAACTATATAAAAAGTGGCCAAAGACAGTAGAAAAAAAATTGTTTGATAAAACATAAACAGTGAAAAAATTATATAATTTCACACAAATTCTGATTTCAGCATTATCTACCAGTTTTACCACTCAAAATTAAATAATCTGGAATTTGTAGAAACATAAAGTCAATATAGCAAAGGGAATTAATTTAGGAATTCCAGTAAAAGTGAACTAGTAATCCCAATGTATATCAGATATATTTGGATTTATTTAATTATATTTAAAATGCAAACAT
>WTSP01013936.1:30648-41996 GCA_025331215.1 Actenoides lindsayi
TAAAGTATTTTTTCCTCATCACAATAAGTATAACAGAAGCATTTAATGACTTAGAAAATACACTTATTTAAATACACTGCTAAATACATAAGCTTTGCAGAATATACAAGATGATATGAGTTCCATCTAAATTTAGCTACACAGATACATCAAGGCTTTGAAATATTTTGAGTGTAACATTAATAGACATAATATATCAAATATCAAAGTTGTTTAAATTACTTAAGATGAGAAATGAGCTTTTTACAGGACACAAGTTTCTCTTACTGTGTTATTAGTGTAAATGTTACTGTGATGGGTACAGTGAGTCACACAAGCATCCAGTGCCCTTTACTGACCTGCTGGTTGATACCTGGCAGCTGTAAATCTTGTTGGAGTGCTCTACCTGAAGCACAGGATCAGAAAATACAAATGGGCAGCAGCTGTTTTTAAGAAGTCTGATCAGGGTTAGAGCAAATCAGGATGGTGGAAACTGAGCACTAACCATCTGTTTATTGTTGCAGATCTCATCTCAGGTTTTTAGGTGGAGCACCTGACAAATAAATGACTTATTCTGGGGAAAGAGCCCTAGCAATTTCAGGTTACAGGCAGACACCAGACTGTTCAAAGTGGAAATACACCAGTCATGGGAGACTTGGTTAAATAAAACCAAGTAAATCTGCAACACACTTTCTGACAGGCACATAAAATGCTCTTTGTGTGTGAAAGCTTAAGGTGACCCTAGCTCTGAAATTGCTATTGTATCTACCCAGCATATGTCTACATCTGAAAGTTTAAGTGATTTCTGAAGTATTTTGACTAAGACAAAGTAGCTACCTTATATGCTATTAGCCCATAGCAGTACCTATAGTGTGAATATAGCAGGAGATGAAATCAAAGTGACTAATAGCTTTTCTTTGTGGATGTGTCAGGAGTGTTTCCAGCCCTGTATATCCTCCTGCAACCCAAATATGGCAGTAAATAGTATTCCCTCCTTATTTCCAGACTGCACTTTACAGGACTCCGGGCCAGCTTCTCTTTGTTAAACAGCTCCACCCGCTGAGGCTCTCACTTACTAGCAGAAATGGATCCTAGATGGGTCATAGATCAAAAAAGTCTGTCAGACACACATCCAGGCCTTAGCCTTGCAAGCACTTTCTCCTTTTAATCACCTTAAAGCCAGACCCTACGAAAAATCTTTTCATAATGTACCCTAATAAGTACAGAACATCAGGCAATTTAAGAATGTCTGAGTATTTTTTGTCCTTCAAAGACTCTAGAAATATTTAAGTTCTTACACAAGGATTTTTTTTGCTGTGGAAATGCCATTTGTAGCATTTGCTGTCTTAAGCAGCAACCAAATGTATTTATATATAGCCTTTGTTTTAAATCCATTTGAAAGGCAGCTACAAACAGAGCTGAAACATGTTCTGCCAAAGAAGCAGCAATTGGAGCAATTGCTTTTGCTGTTTGAAAGAAGCAAAACTAAATGTAAGAGCGACCAGGTCCTCTACAAGAAAGAACAGAGGAATGTTCACTCTCTTGAGTCTCACATTCACGTAAAATTAGGTAAAACAGTGAATAAAAGGGAAAAGGATTCTTCTGATAGAAGGAACTTCATCCATATGTATGCAACACCGAACTCTCTGCCCATACAATATAGCATGTATAGGAACAAAATGAGCTATGACAAAGAAAAAAAACCCGGTATGAAATATTGCCTTGGTGTATATCCAGACCAATACTAAAACCCTGTGCAGGGATCCATGGCCCACAAAGCAATCCCATTAGTTATGAAATTAGAAACAATACCACCTGTGAAGCATCAAGCTCACACTAAAAGACCTCTCTCTGCCCTCACAAAATATGAATATTTTATGAATATCATAGTCTATGTCTCAAGTTTTACTACTGAGGTAAAGAGATGTGTGAAAGGAATGATTCTGTACTGAAAGGCAGAAAAATATAGTTCATTTGCATCTCAGTGTTTAATCTGGACTTGACAGGCTCTTCCACACTGAAAAGAAACACAGTGGACAATATTATTTTGGCTAAGGTAATGGGAAACTTCACTCCCTAAAAAGTAACATCTAGGTGTTTGGTAAATATCTTGGGTTTGTGGTTTTTTGTTTATTTTGGGTTTGTTTTTTGTTTTCTGTGGGTTTTTTTCCTAGAAAAACTATTTTACTATTTTGTCTCATTTTAACTCATTTCCAATTGACAATCTTTTCATGAAGGGTGTGGTTCTTCAAATAAGCAAAGATCTTCACATCTAGTTCACAAATGAAAAAGGCAGAGGGGTTTCCTCACATGAAGAATTGACATGATTAAAGAACTTTACTGAAAAACAATAGCAAAAATGAATTTACTGTTTGGATATTTATACCCGATAGGAGTCTTCATCTTCATCAGTTCTATATTTAGCAAAAGGCATACACTTACAAACATGAGTATCAAGGCAGGTTAGGTGTTTTATGAGCTTGCACTCTTTATCCTGCTTCCACATCTGTCCAGACTGGAAAACAACCGGATTGCACCAGGGCTACCCCTTGATCAGGAACAGAGGCATTGGTGTACATAAAGGAAGCAGCTGTGATGCTCCTCATGAACCATGCATTTGGAAGGATGTTTGTATCCCACAGGTCAGATTCAGGCTCAGTGATCAAAAATACGCACAACTTCACTATATGTGCCAAGCTACCAAACCCTGGCAGTGACTCCTAAAAACTTTGTGCTGCTAGCCCTCTATGTCCCAGTACATTTATTATCATGCAGACATTAAACTCTCTTCAATTTTCTGACAAGCGTAGTAAAAGACACGAGACTCGCAGTTGTCTGACTTCTGGTTTTTAGAAAATATTTTTTTGCACATGTAAAACAGAGACTCATATGCAAACATTTTTTTCTCATAGTTCTCTGGTTGTATTACACTGTGTAACGAAGTTTTAGCTGTTTTTTTAATATCACCTAAATACAGTTGTGCATTCATTGACTCCCTTTTTTTTTTTTTTTGTGAAGGACAGGCACATTTTATATTATTCTCAAAGTATCCTGCATATATGCACACTCTCGCCTTATATTCTTCCCAAGGCAAGAATTTTTGGCCATTGTCGGAGACAGAGTAGACATTTGGTCCATGGAGTACAGCTGCTCTTTTGTTCATTTTTAAAAACAGAGCTAGAAAACAAATTCTGCATAAATTTCCCTTTGATTTTTGTGGTCTTTGACAGCAACTGTTTAGGCTTCATCACATTTTTAGTTATGTAAGTATTTTTTTTCTGAAGAGAGGAATTTAACACGTTCTCCAATATTATGTAGATACAGTGCTGACTCCACCATGAAAACTGCAGTGTCAGAATCACTGGTGAGGGAGCAGTAACAACTTTCCCCTCAATAATATCAAAATAGCACACTTTTTGTGGTGCTGCAGATTTCAGCATAGCTGGGAAATAAAATATAATATTGTTTACATCAGCATAAAGTTCAGTCTTCGGTATGTACAGCCAGCTGTACATAAAAATGAGCAGAAATATACACAAAAATGAGCATTTACTTGAATTGGGTCTTTAGCAACCACACAAACATGTGCAGCTTGAAGTAGTCTTGACAGACATCTTTCTCTCAGGGTAACTTGCCTTTGCCCAGACCCTTTACAGCAAAAGGCAGCTAAAATCAATCATACTGACACAACATTTCCACCCTTACTAGTTTTAAAGAAAAGAATGTATAAGTCTCTACTGGGAGAGTTTAATCAATTATTTAGTAAGTGGATTATCGCAGAAACAACCCACTATCGCTTTTAGGTGATTGTACATATACTGAGGAAGACACCATTTTACTTTTGGCATGATGTTAGTGCCTATTTATACAGAAAAGCAAACAGGTAACTCAATTTGCAAACAGAATTTAATATAATCCTTTTAAAACACAGTGAACTTCAGGCATAAGTCTCTTTCTTAATGCTGTAAGTATGATTCCAATATCATGTGCATTTACTTGGTTTTTCATTTTTCTCCCTAGTTCATGGTTTGATGTGTCTGGCAAATTTTAAGTGATTTGACAGTTTGACTACATATTTTAAGCATTGCTTTACCAAAGACTACAATAGCAATTACCTTAAATATTTTCCATACTTGCCACTCCTATTTTTTCTTTGATTTGTACTAAATTTGTAAATAATCTAATACTCTCCAGTGTCTCCATTGAACAACTTGTTCTTACAGCATGGTTGTGATCTTCACAGACATATTCCATGCCTAATGCTATGTTGCCATCTGTTGACCAATTTAGCAGCTGTAGTACTACGACAAGACACTCAAGAACATAAAAATCTCCAAAAGACTTTACAAGCTTAAATCTCATTTTTTAAATTTACTCCTTTATCAAGGAAAGTTATTTAAAAATCTTAATACTTTTACTTAACATTTATTAATTTAAAGAAAAAAAAATTTATTAGGCCTTCAAAGATCTTCAAAGGCTAGAATAAATTGGAAATACTTTGGGAACTAAATTGTAAGAGAAACAAAGTGCATGGATGGAATTGCCTCTTGCTATAATGTTACATCTTTCAGTTTCAAAAGATGTCCAAAGGGATCAAGATAATATTGCTGCAGAAAAAAAAAAAAATAAATAAAAAGGAGTCAAAGTGTCTACTATGTGATTCATTATTCATGTTTTTTTGGATCACTTTCAGTTCAAACTAAAGTACAGACAGAAAAGCAACATGTTTGTATAGGATTGTATTTCAGTTGTATTTAAAAGGGTGCAAGAGGTACTTTTATCAGGATGTATAGTATCAGCACATGCAAGAAGTTCTTCATGCCTGCTTCACTCAGCATTTGAAAAGTAGACTTACCTCTAATGACAGCATGTATAAAAGGGAGTATGTATTACATTCTTTTTTTGTCTCAAAGGAGATTTGTAGTATTAACTTCAGAAATACTGGAAAGGCTTAAAAAAATTCTGATCATGAGCACCATGTATAGAAAAGGACTGGTTTTATATAAAGTCATTGCAAGAAAGTAATTTTAAAATAAAATCTTTTAAAGAATTTTTACATGGAAGTCTATTTCCAAAAGCATGAAAAAACAACATTGATATGGGGTTTTTTTGAATACATAAAAATAAGTATCAATTTACTCTATTAATCACAGAATCACAGAATGGTAGGTGTTGGAAGGGACCTCTGGAGGTCATCTAGTCCAACTCCCCTGCTAAAGCAGGTTCACCTAGAGCAGGTCACACAGGAACTCATCCAGGTAAGTTTTGCAAGTCTCCAGAGGAGACTCTACAACCTCTCTGGGCAGCTTGTTCCAATGCTCTGTCACTCTTCATAATAAAGACGTTTTTCCTAATGTGGAGGTGGAACTTCCTGTGTTCTACTTTGTGCCCCTTCCCCTTGTCCTGTTACTGGGCACCACTGAAAAGAGACTGGCCCTGTCCTCTCTACACCCACCCTGTAGATACTTATACTTCTCCAGGCTAAATAGCCCCAGGGCTCTCAACCTTTCCTCATAAGAGAGATGTTCCAGTCTCCTAATCATTCTTGTAGCCTTTCACTGGATCTCTCTAGTATCCCCCTGTCCTGATGTGGCCTCACTAGGGCAAAGTATAGGAGGAGAAGAACCTTCCTCGAACTGCTGGTCACACACTTCTTAATGCACCCCAGGATACTGCTGGCCTTCTTTGCTACAAGAGCACACTGCTGGCTCATGGTTAACTTGTCCACCAGGACTCCCAGGTCCTTCTCCATGGAGCTGCTTTCCAGTAGGTCAACACCTAACCTGTACTGGTGCATGAGATTATTCCCCCCCAGGTGCAGGAGATTATTCCCCCCCAGGTGCAGGACTCCACACTTTCCCTTGTTGAACTTCATTAGCTTCCCCTCCACACAACTCTTCAGCCTGTCCACATCTTGCTAAATGGCAGCACAGCCTTCTGGTGTGTCAGCCACTTCTATTATTGTATCATCAGCAAACTTGCTGAGGATACACTCTGTCCATTCATCCAGGTCATTGATGAATATATTGAACAGGATTGGACCCACTACTGATCCCTGGGGAACACCACTAGCTACAGGCCTCCAACTAGACTCTGCACAGCTTATCACAACCCTCTGAGCTCTTTCATTCAGCCAGTTCTCAATCCATCTCACAGTCCACCCATATCACCCACACTTCCTATGAGGATGTTACGGGAGACAGTGTCAGAAGCCTTGGTGAAGTCAGGTAAACAACATCCACTGCTCTTCCCTCCTCTACCCAGCCAGTCATGCCATCATAGAAGTCTATCAAATTGGTGAAGTACAATATTCCCTTGGTGAATCTATGCTGATTACTCTGAAAACCTTCTTTTCCTCCACATGCATAGAGGTGACCTACAGAATGAGCTGTTTCATCTCCTTTTCAGGGATGCAGGTGATGCTGATGGGACTGTAATTTCCTGGGTAATCCTTCTTGCCCTTTTGGAAGACTGGAGTGACAGTCCTCCACTCCTCACTCACCTCTCCTGTTCTCCATGACCTTTCAAAAATGGAGAGTGGCTTAGCAATAATAGCAGCCAGCACCCTCAGCACTTGTGGGTGCATCTCATTGGGCACCGAGAATTTGTGGGTGTCAAGTTTGCCTAAATGATCTCTAACACCATCCTCCTCGACCAAGGGAGAGTCTTTCTTCCTACAAACTTTTTCTCTTACCTCCAGGGACTGGGATTCCTGAGGGGTGGCCTTATCAGTGAAGACTGAAACAAAGAAGGCATTCATTAACTCTGCCTTCACTGTACCCTCCATCACCAGGGCACCCAACTGATTCAGCAGCGGGCCCACATTTTTCCTAGCCTTCCTTTTGCTACTGATATACCTGAAGAAGCCCTTCTTGTCTTTTATATAATTTGCCATATCTAATTCCAAGAAGGCCTTAGCTTTCCTTGTTGCACCCCCACATACTCTGACAGCATTCCTATATTCCTTCAAAGTGGTCAGTCCCTTTTTCCACATACTGTAGACTTCTGTTTTCTATCTGATTTTTTCCAGAACCTCCTTACTCATCCATGCAAGTCTCCTGCCTCCTCTACTTTATTTTTTACTCATAGGAATGGACAGCTCTTGAGCTTGGAGGAAGTGAGGCTTAGAATATTAACAAGCTCTTTTTGGTCCCCCTACTTAACGCACTGGATCCCTCCAAGTAGGTCTTTGACAATATTAATAAAAATGACAGTGCTTTATATTTATACAGCAACATAAAAAATAAATTAACTCAGTGGCTTAAACATTGCATTGTGGTACTGACTTCAAGAAGTTACACGGATATAAGAATTTCATGTAGTATCTATTCATTGACTTACCTTTGAATCATCCAATTCCAGCTTTTTCAGAGACTTTCTGACATAATCTATGAAGGAAGATGATTTGGAGAAAATTTTTCCAACATGTCGATCACTGCAAATACAGCATTGACATGCAGGCTTTTATACATCCAACAACAGAAAATCATACATTTTTAATTTAATTTTTAATTCAGGGGAAATAAATCAGTTGAACAGTTGCCACGTTAGCAACAATCTTCCTTTTTCCCCCTTCTACTTAAAACAAAACAAGATAGCTAATTCAAGAAATTTCTAGATACAGCAACTGTACAATTGTACTATGGTTATAGTACGGTTATTATTTTACCCAAAAATTGGAGAGTTAGTTGAAGGTTGCTTTTAATTTCTCCCCTAGTATTTTTATTTCCCTAAAAGAGTAACAAAATTCTTATTTCAGCTGACAGATATTTCCTTCTATATTTCTGTAATACTTCTATAATTTGCTATAATGCTGCTATAATTTATTGACCATCAACCACTGAACTGAGAAAATGCCAAATTGGAGTGTAATTTCACTTTTGCTTCTTACCTTGTGTTCTTATCCTTGCAATTTTTATTTCACTAAATGATGCCAGAATTTTCTCCTGCTTACAACTCAATGGTTTGCTTTTGAAGCCAGCCAAAAATGTGCATTGTTTCAGAAAACATGTTAAAATAATGCATGAAAACTTAAAGAAACATAAAGAAAGACTGAATCTTAACAGGCCACTTACATTTGTTCTCTATCCTGTTTTTAAAATTTCTTGGAGAAACAATACACAGAGTTTTTATTAGTCTGACTTCACTTTCTTAACTGTGTTCTAATGTAATTCCTCTCCCAGCTGTGCAGCTTAGGAGTTAAATTTTCAGCTACAGAATTTTCAGCTACTGAATTACTTAAGAAATACACTCCCTGTGCCCCCTCAGTGAAATATGGAATATAAATATCTTAGTTTAAAACTGCCTCCCCTCTTTACTCTTAGGTAAATTCCTTTCTCCTTATTTAAATATCAGAATCAACATTGATAGAGGTCAGCAAAAAGACTTACTCAGTGGCAATTCTAATGCTGTTCAGCTGGCAAGGCCCCCACTCACTGAGAACCATTTCTGTGGTCATATTTAATATTCAAATGCACCTAAATGTTTGGACTGAGTCAGTCTGCAGATCCATTAATGATTATGCTGTTACGTCATTCTTTGGAAGATGAGCATCTATCTCCTAATCACAAGTGTGGGGGGACACAGCCAAGACAGCTGACCTGAATGGACCATAGGAATATTCCATGCCACGTAATATCATGCTCAGCAATAAAACTAGGGTGGGGGAAGTCTTTTCAAAGTAGCCATTGCTTCTATTTCAAAAGTATAATCTTAATTACTTCCTCCAGATTATACTTTCTTTAACAAATGAAACATATTATCATCTATCTCACACTGGTTTTTTTCTTTACAATTTAGTAGCCATGATTTTATGTGTGATATTTTATGCAATTTTGAAATAAACAAGCATTTCTTCTTTCGGGAGTTTGACCTTCTGAAGAGCAAGTTGCCTGGTGCTACATTTAGCAAAAGATTTGGAGGTATCTGCATTAACACTTATTTTAGATCAGGAGTATATTTCTCAGGCAAATTTTCTGTTTTTCTCCACCTCTCATGCCTTGGTTCACACTGCGGAATGGGATCAGAGATCAAAAAATGGGTTATTTTCAAATCAAATTAAACTGGAAGGTATGCTTCTGGATGTGCTCGAAGTGCTAACAGGCATATGTCCCACAGAATTAGACAAAATCTAATCCAGCTACAACTCTGGAAAAAGAGTATAGCATGGATGTCAGGTCCTCAGCACCAGCTCTCCAAATCCCATCCTACAAGAACACAGTACTTGCCAGTGTAGGCTATAGGCAGTGAGTAGCTCTTCACAGCCATGAATGGCCATTGAGCTTTCAGCAATTTTTATCAGGACAGATGGAAATGTCATTTTGTCTTCTGCCATATTAAAGCTGCCAGGACATCTGTATAACAAAGTAGCCCAGGACTGTGTTGACTTTTAGTGAATTTGCTGTTGGTTCTCTGGTGAAGGTATCTTTTACCCATGCATCCAGTACCAAAGAGGACCTACTTTAGATACGGGTATAAGAAGGGCAATATATTTGTGATGTGGATTTAGGATGAACAAATCTATCCTGCATTTTAATACCAATATTATATATAGTCTGATAAGACTGATTCCTACACCCTTCTGCTTTCTAAGAAATATTTTCTTTACAGAACAGAGATGGAAAACAATCATATCTTTGGTTTTTATTCTGTGAATTCAGAGCTTCCTACCTTTTGGTGACACCATAAATTTCTTCTATAATAACCTGAAGAACAGCTCGATAAAACAATGATTCTGTAGCCAGCTGCAAAAAATTTTACAACAGCAAGGATATAAAATTGGCATTGGCACTAAGATCAAAACCAGTATTGTCTTCCTTAACTACTTACTGGCTTCTATTCTTTACAATCAGTCATAGCAGGTTTAACAGGACAATTTACTAATGTTCTTGTATCCAGTTAAAATTTTGGTTTTGGGTTAGATTCTAATATAACCATGAATACAAGAAAAAAAATCCCAAACAAACCCAAACCCCGAAGTATATGTTCAAAGGTTGGCAGAGGGAAAAAGAACAGAGGAGAAATGTACTGATCATGATCCAAATTCTACTACACGAAATAAATATAACAATTCACCTAAGCTGTTTTAAAGACAAAAGCAGCAGTATCATACACTGTAGTCTAAGCCATGTGGAAAATACTATGCTCATAAAACCAGAGTACACAGAAAACTTTTTATCTTTGTGTATGAAAGATCTGTTTTCATAAAAGCAGTTCACGCTGGCCAATTAAAAATTCACATCAAAATACATTTACAGTACTGGAGTTGGTGGGCTTACATAGGGAAAGAAAAGGTCTCTCAGCCTTGCTTTTTAAATATTTACACAGTAGGTGTCCACCATCCCCGAAAGGATAACTGGCACAACAATAATTCAAAGTATTCACAGGGAAAAAATATACAGAGATTAAAAATGAGAATGATGATGTTTTGAACAGGTTCAAGCTTTTGTCATAAAAATTTCTATTTTTACATTAGTTGAAAAAACACTGGAATAGCATGATCCAAAACAGAGGAATGTTTGTACTGAATTTATGTCTTAACTGAAAGATGGTGAAAGAAGGTAAGAAAGGTAGCCTAATTCCTTAAATTTTAAGTTGTGCTTTTTTTCCAGACTCTTAATTGTCAAAAGAAAACAGATTCATTACGTACAATCACAGCAATAAAAATGTGATTTCATGATGACACTCAGGATTTGATGTAGTGTACGCTAGTATTTTAGAATCCAGAAATGCACATGTTGAATAAAAGGTCATGGATTAAGACCATTGAAAGGGAAAAAACACATTTTATCTTACAATGGCTAAAATAAACAGTATTACTTACCATTTGGCCAACTGCAACTCGCTCCAAAGCCTTTAAGAGTGAAGGAATTAAATTGCTGATATGTTTATTCTTTATCAGAACATTTTATAAACACGTTGTATAAAAGTCAGAGGAAAAGACATTTTAAAAGATTAATGGTGTGACATAACATGAGCTTGCACACTTTGAAGTGTTAATACATTTAAGAACTCATAATCAGCTCACTCTTGCTATTTTGTTTATTTAGAGGAGAAGCAATGACAACCAAGTGTGTGGAAACAGATGTTTGTTTTTCTCAGTACTGTAAAAGAATTTCAGAGGATTGCTTTCTGTGAAGGTGCTAAGAAGAAATGCATTTTTCCTGAGTCTGTTCTTACCAAAATACAAATAATTCACTTTACATATCCAACTATTTTAAAGTAAATATTAGTTCAATGTACAATATCTTTGTACTTTTAGTCCCTACTATTCAGATAAATTGAACTTCCATGTGTAAAGATTAAAAAAATAAAAACTTCAGAGACTGCAGTTTAAAACACTGTGCATTATCTTTCACCACATTCTTCAT